>PPHD01001171.1:0-45245 GCA_002909625.1 Bambusicola thoracicus | reverse complement strand
TTTTTTTTTTTTTTTTCCCCTGTGAGAACTTACAGAATCACAGAATGGCGAAGGTTGGAATGGACTTCTCTGGAAGCCATTGTTCAACACCTACTCAAGCAGGAGCACCCACAGCAGGCTGTCCAAAAGACCACGTCCAGGTGGCTTTTGAGGATCTCAGAGTAGGAGACTACAAACTCTTTGGGCAACCTGTTCCAGTGCTTTATCATCTTCTGAGTGAAAAGGTGCTCCTTGATGCTCAGATGGAACCTCATTTGTTCAGTTTGTGCCTGTTGTATCTTACGGGAACACTACTTGGCACAGACAAAAGTGTCCAAACAGTGAGTCTCGATAGACCATTGCAATTCAGCACCTAAGCTTCTGTGTACTGAATTCACACAATTCCATGGAGATAGATAGGCTAGAATGGTCTCACTCACTACAAACAAAATTTAAAGAGCTACATTCTCTAAGGTCATACTGTAGCATCCTGTAATGCAAGAAAGAATGACCATGCTTTTTGAAGACTAACAGTACTTTATTCTGACAGCTAAAGACCATATCCATAACTAATTCACACAACAGGTAACAGGACACAACACGGACAAAGAAACATATCCTTATTAGGTTCTCATTCTGCTACATCCCTCCAGACGCACTTTCTGCCAAAATGAACAGCAGGGATTCGACTTCAGTTTTTTGGTATTCTGTTGGTCTATCAAAACAAACAAAAATATCCAAGTGATTGTTTTACACAACAAACTGAAAAGAATGATGTATTTAGAGACTTGCTGTGTCCTTTCTACAAAGAGAAGAAATCTGACTTTTACAGAAAACTTTTATTTTTAGTGATCTCTTTCCTTGACTCTTTCAAAGAGTCTTTCAACTCTTTGAAAGGGTACATTAAAAGCAGGACAGGTTTTAAGTGGAAGGAGGGAAAATTTAGGTTGGGTATCAAGGGGAAGTTATTTACTATGAGAGTGGTGAGGTGGTGGAACAGGCTTCTCAGAGAGGTTGTGGTTGTTGTGGGGGTGTTCAAGGCCAGGTTGGATGGGCCCTGATCAGCCTGGTCTAGTATTAAATGTGGTGGTTGGCGGCCCTGCAATACGGCTGGGGGGGGTTGGAGCTTGATGATCCTTGAGGTCTCTTCCAACCCAAGCCATTCTGTGATTCTATGATTATGATTCTCTCCTTTGTATGTCATTGACACTGCTGGGGTTCTGTGACTTGGTGATGATTTTAACTCCACCTGAACTCCAGCATGTGACCATGCTGACTATTGTACCTTGATATGACTTGATTTACTGGCTCTACTTGATTTATTGCTTTCACAGTAATAAGTGCACTCAAAGATGCACGTACAAGAGTGACTGATTGCAGAAAATGAACTTTTGTATTCCTCTTAGTGGCCTGATGTTTTATGGTCTTCACTGTTTTATGTTGGCTAAATGCTGTCAGTGAATTGAAGCAGGACAGCTTGAATTAAACAGACAGTCTAGAAAACATGCCAGCTAATAAACACTACAGTAAACAGAGAATCCCACCTGCTTGTAGGTGTCTCTTGTGTTTTACAGGACAAGAGAAATGTGTTTAGTACTGTTATAAAAGTTGTTTCAACAAATTTCCAAAGTTGAAAATTGCCATGATGCAATCGACATTGGCACAGATTTTTCCCAGCAGAGTCCAAAATGGAACAGAAGGATATGAATAGATGCACATACAAGCCAAGAAACTCAGGTTAAATTGTTCTTTGGAACAAAATCTGCATACAAGAAATGACTTTACTTGAATTATGATATATCTTTCTACTGTTATAAAAATAATAATAACAAAAATTATTATTAATTTCTTTGAGAGTGATATGGAGGGAGTGTTGGCAACCCACTGCCAGATTTCAGGGAAATGAGAAATGCAAAATAATTGTTGTTTGGCAACATCGCAGTTTTCCTGGTTACCGCCAAGAGAGAATTCCAGGGTGATCTGAAACCATCTAAACCTGACTACGAAAAAAATTTATTCATATGTAGTAGGAAATGCTAACGTCCTTGAAAGTGAGAGAGCAGGCAATAGTAATGTTGCTGATAGCAAGAAAAGCTAACCCAAAATCGACAATAAGTACCCACAGAAAAGAAAGTCATTCTAGTCTTTTCCAGACATAGGTCATTGTTTTCTTAGGCTGGGTGTTCAAAGGAGCTCAGGTCTTTGGTAGCCTCCACATTCTCTTTGATGACATGAAATAAAAATATGGGCCATCAATACTCAAATTTCTTGTAAACTCTTGATACATATCTCTGCAACAGGAAAAACAAACAAAAAAAAAAACAATCTGCACAAACTCAAAACACATCCCTGTGGACCAATTCTGATCAGTCTAAAGTATTTCAAAATGACACATCCCTATTACAAACCAGGGAATGCAAGGCTATAATTTCAGGACACAGAGGACAGTAATTAGAGGGTCAGAGCCAACCTCTCTAGGGTCTAGGTTCAACCAGATGATTTTTTTCCCCTTAAAAGCAAAAGGGACAGATTTTGTTGGAGAAATAGCAGTAATGGCTACATTGCTAGGGAACCATATGCTCTGATGCTTCCTGGTCTAATAGTTTATACTGCCTGTTTATCTTATACTCACTTCCAATCACTTCTTCCTTATTTTTCTTTTTGTCACCTGTTTAGGTATTCAATGCATTTTTAATATCATATTCAGATAACACCATCTCACTCTGTAGTTTCAATGAGGGGATTTATCTTCCACTGTGATTTTCAGACACCTCACATTAATATCCCATGATAATTCTTGCCAGGGTGATAGTCTTTTAAATGGCAGTGTGCATAAGCGACATTTCAACATGACTGTTCTTCATTAAAACACTGAGATTTTTCAAATCCTAATTAGGAGCCAGAAGAGGAATTTGTTCCAGCCTTTGCAAGACCTCCCTTCCCCCTCAACTTCTGCTATAATTCTAAAATATGTTTTCCTCTGCCATTTTGTCCTGCATGAGTGCACTGTGTCAACTTCTCTGGGTAGCCTTGGCATTTTCAGAGCTTATAGAGAAAGGAGGTAGCTAAATCATCTTCCAGACGATCAGGAATTGAAAGGTGTTGACAGCAGGTCTAGGGATTTGTTTGTGATGTCTGGAGCTGCACAGTGAACCTCATTTTCTGATGTATAATCACTGGATCAGGCCCTGAGCAACCTGATTGAGCTGCAGATGTCCCTGTTCATTGCAGAGCAGTTGGACTAGATGGCCTTTAAAGGTTTCTTACAACTCAAATGATTGCATGATTCTATGCCCTGGAGACATTCTACAGTCCCCATGAGATATTTTCCATAATCTCTAACTATTTTTCATCTTAACTGTTTCTCCTAATACAGGAAATTTCATAGACATAGGAGTTTGAGCTTGAAGGTAGAACTGAAAAGACTGTCATTTTCCTCAAGCTTAAGCAGAAGTGTATATTGCATTTTGTATTGCATTTTAGTTTAATATGCCATGCCATATTGCATTGTAAAAGGTAATATTGCATCCAATTGTCTTGCAGCATACTGAAATGAACTGCTGGACTGTACTGGAATGTAGCTTATCATATAACAATATTTTATATAGTGGTGTCTTATGAACTAGGCTATATGTACCTGGCTAAATGTACGAGATACCCCTGAGAACCCCATGCTAGAAAGTGTTATTCATTAATGAACACAGTGTGGACTGTCTTGTGTCACTGCTGGTTTCTAAGAAAGGTGAGAAGACAAACGTGATGCTCAGACGTCTCTGTGATTTGGCTGGGATCACATCCTCAGTATCTGTGATGACTTCTTGCAAGCAGTTAAGGTTTCAGACAAGATCTGCAACGATATTGTAGCTATCTGGAAAATGAGTCTTTACTGTTCTTCCTGGCCAGCAATAAAACCCAAAAAACAATAAACACCTCCACGTTGGTCAAATTTAGAAACAGGAAAATTGCATCTCTTTTTAACCACAGATTCATGTGTTACAAATAAATATCTCAAGGCAGTTCAGGCTGCCTTCTGCAGTGAGGAAATTGTGAGCAGACTTGATCAGCGAGTGCAGGCTCTCTGGAGAGATTTTGAATAGCAAGTAGCTCTCTAATAACAAAGACTCTGCAACATTCAGTAACTGGAAGTGTAAAACAAATGTTATCAGGTCAGTGTTAAGCATGTACCTTTGCCCTCCCATCTTCTGTAAGGAAGTAAATGAAACACCTTCTGCATAGCCATCATAACGCTAGGGTCAATGGAGAAAAGGAAAAGGGGACAACACCCCAGGAGAGAGAAATCTTTTTTCCTCTTTCCAGAAGCAGGATGGGGCTCATGTACAGAACCTTAATGTCTTATTTTTAAAACAGTAAGACACACACAGTCTGTGTGCTGTTGCCATAGGCAGGAGAGGCTGTGCATCACACTGGCATAATATGGCAGGAGCACAGCTGGCACATCTAGAAACTGGACATTCCTGCTAATTTAAAATCACACAGTCATTAAGGTTGGAAAAGACAACTAAGATCATCATGTCCCACTATCAGCCTACTCAACCCCATGCCCACATATCACTCAGTGCTACGTGTATCCTTTTCTTTAACACCTTCAGGGACAGTGACTCTACCTCTTCTTTGGGAGGACTGTTCCAATACCTCACTCTTCCTACTGAGAAGAAATTTTTCCTAATATCCCACCCGAACTTCCTCTGGTGCAACTTAAGGGCCATTACCTCTTGTTGTATCACTATTATCTGATTTTCACCTCACTGCAACCCTATGAGCAATGAAGTGCCCCCTAAGCCTCCTCTACTCCACAAAAGAAAAAAAAAGAAAAAAAAAAAGAAAAAAGAAAAAAAAGAAAACAAAAATCCTTTGTCTGGATTTGAAGAAGTGATGGCTTTTTTTTTTCAGGGCATTTGTCTTTGTCTTTCTAATAAACAAAACAAACAGCCCTCCTTCTCCTTCACCTCAGTTCCAAACCATTGCTTGACATTTATCAATCTTAAGCTAAAAACCTGAAGTTTTTATACTTCAGCAGGAAAAAGGTGTCAATTGTGAGGAACGCATGAAGTGTTTTATTTAAACAAAGAAACACTGGGACTTTTACAAGAAATGACATGAATTTCTGTTGCTGCTGTTTTGAGGGAACTGCACTGGTATGTGGCTAAGAACCCCAGTTCTCCACTCTCTTGTAGGATCATAGAATATCCTGATTTGGAAGGGACCCGTAAGGATTATCTAGACAAACTCCTGGCTCCACACAAGACTACTCAGATTGTGCTTAAAAAACTCCCCATGTAGAAGCATGGATTCTCCAGCATCCATCCTTACTTACAGCACTGAGAGAAGAGCTGGATTTCATGCGCTGTGTTGCGTGCTTTGTGGAAAGATCCCCATTCCCGAGGCTGTAATAGACCAGTGCTCCCTTACTAAACTATACTTTCATTTGGAGAGTTTTCTTGGTGAATCATTTTGGTAACGTCATGAATTATGTTGGTTTTTCAATATAGAAAGACTGAGCAGATAGTGATCTGGCATGGCACTGCATCATTATAGAAGCATTATTCATTGCTGCTGAGCTTCTCATTAAAGAATTAATACATCAGCCTGCAAAGAGAAGAGGATTTTGCACAAATCTGGTGTCACGGCAATACAGTATGTCTCTGTATTTATGCTGCATTGTATTATAGAGCATCTTAACATATGTTTGGATGTCATTACATTTATGATGGGTTATGCTTAAGGCTAGTTTTGCTGAGCAGGGAGAGCTTACCAGGGACAGCTGTCGTGCGTATGGAGGATTACATTTAAATCTTCCTTTATGCTCTCTGTTCCGTACTTACATTTACAGTGAATGATATCACAGATTTCCATTTCATATCCTAGGGATTTATTTATGTAGAGTGGAAAAGACTGGGAAGGACACTGGTTCATTTTCTCTACTAATTTCTTGCTTTTAATGCTTGTCAACTAGAATTCATTTCTACAAATGCACAAAAGAAGAAATATGCAAATCCAGCTTACATTTCTGGAGGTTTCCCCATACCAAAAGGCTTCAGAATTAAAGAAAAAATGAAAAAGAAAAGAAAACAGCATCTTAGGGTATTAATTTTATATGGAAGGAACTCAATTACACTTCACTATTTTAAAATGCTTTAAAAACCAACTACTTATATAATTTCTTACTTTTTTTCACCTAGAATGTCTTTAAGCTTTGGGAAAAAAAAAGCAAAAAAAAAAAAAAAAACAACAGAAGTCATTTTTTAGGACATAGATGAAAACAATCAAATATAAATTTTTAAAGCAGTAAACTGTTTTCAAAGTCTCTTACGTCCATTTTAAATAATTAAAGAGTTTTGATGAAGTTTCAATTAAATCTTTTATTTGACAGAATGTTTTCCATCCCTCAGTGTTTACTATTACTTGTAGCAGTGCTTTAGGTCTTAGCTAAGGCAGGATCCCTCCTAATCAGTAATGTGAAAAAGGAAAGGTGTTTTCCTAGAGAGTTTGGTCCACTTTTAATTAGATTTATTCCAGTGATGTTCCTGGCAGTGTTGATTAACATGCTTATCTAATCTGAGCAAAGAGAACCATTATGTTCCTGAGCATGACCTGAAACTGGTCTCATGTGAAATAATATGGTCCCATGTTGCCCAGGGAAATGGTGCAGTCACCATCTCTGGAGGTGTTCAAGAAATGTGGAGCTGTGGCACTGAGGGACATGGTTTAGTGGGCATGGTGGTGATGGGTTGATGGTTGGACTGGATGATCTTAGTGCTCTTTTCCAACCTTAATGATTCTGTAATTCTATGAAAAGTTGAGCTCCCTGATGTTATTCACAGCATATATAGTAACAAAGAACCTCAGTGCACCAACTATTTTATACCACATTGCAGGAGCTATTCATGCACACACCCCCCCTCCTCCCAACTTGTGCTTTTGTCTTTTTCCTTCACCCTTTCTATGATGATGAATGCAAAGCTTTGGGCAATGAAAGACCGGGAATTTCATCTCCTCCCTTCCAAACATCTAATTGAATAACAATGGCTCAGGTAATCTTCTCACAAAAGTCAACAATGACAACTAAATTACTTAGTTTTTTTCACACACTGAGTGACTCCTGCATCTTTCACCCTATCTTTTAACTGTTCAGACTTTGCTTTTTTGGCTCTCACGGAGGTTTAACCAACCAATCAGATGCTGAGTTGCAAAAGACCTCTTGTCCTTCTGTAAGCACCATGATTGAAAACCCAAATTATCTATGGAAACATGCCAGTTTACTAAATTTCTTTACCTTCCTTTTTGTTCTTCAGTGTGATGCAAGTCCAGCATACAGATGAGTCACCTCTAATGAGAGTCACTTTTACTGTAATCTTCCTTGAAGAAACTTTAAAACTGCTCAGTTTGCAGAATTTTTTAAGTTTGCAAGTTGGATTGGAGATTGTGCTGAGAATTATTTTGTTACTCCCCAAAGAGTCATACCCTCTGAGCAGCGGGAACGTGTTTACCCAGGCTTTAAACCAGTAAAAGAACTTTATTGCTGTCATTGCTAATAGCATCCTTAAAATATACAAATGGACTTTAGATTGTGTTAGAAAAAAAAAAAAAAAAAAAAGAAGTGAAATCACTTGCAGTATGTTACTGAAGAAGGCAGGTGAGGTTGTGAATGGAAAAACTGCGGACTCCAAATGTTTATTTACTGCTAAAGAGCCCCTATTGTATTATTTTTATTTAACTAAGACTAGCAAAAGAGATTCTTAACCTTCACATAAAGGCATTTTACCCATCCAGCACTGAAATGAAGCCAGCTCTAGCAAAGGATTCATGCCACGAATCCCAGCATGAATGAAAGGCAGAAGAAATGATCCAAGAGTAAATTCCCAAATGCTTGAGAATTCCACCAGTACTTTCCCAGAGAGATTTGGCTTGAATATCTTTCTCAGGCAGAATAGATTGCCCAAAGAAGCCGTGGATGTTCTCTGGAGGTGCTGAAGGCCAGGCTGGATGGGGCTTTGGGCAGCTTGATCTTGTGGGTGGGAGCCAGGTCCATGGTTGGGGCCTGGAAGTAGATGACCTTTAAGGCCTCTTTCAAACCAAACCATGCTATGATAATATGATATATAACTATAGAGTCTTCTGTACCTTGAACTCCAGGACCTTGCTGTAGTCTTGTTCACACATGGACAACACATCACTTCAAACCTGCTGGATGTTTTGGGAGGCTATTTCAAAACCTCCTTGGCTTCAATGCTTAGAAATGTTTGCATTTCCAGCCAGCATGATCTGAAACGAGTTTTTAGCTCTAGTCCTAGTGCCATCTTTATCCTGCAGCTAAAATAGCTCTTCCCTGCTGCTTGTCTAGAGGAAGAGTTTGTAGACCAGGCAGACTCCTACTCAGCTTTCAATGTAAGCCAGTCTCTTCTAGTTTTTCTATTAAAAGAAGCTCTCCTTAACTCTGACAATACTTGCAGCCTTTTCCTGCATGTGTTTCATGTTGTGCCCATCTTGCTTTAGTGAAGGTGAGCAGGCTGGTTTGTGACTTTCCCAATAAGCTTACACAGATATGAAATCTTTGCTCTCTCTGTAGCAATTTTATCTTCCGATATATTTGTTAGCATTACATTAGGAGTAGGACTTGATGATCCTTATGGGTCACTTCCAACTTGGGATATTCTGATCCCATCTTTACCTTTTCCGCATCTTCAACAGGTTTACAATTCATTATTGCCCCATGATTGATTTGTAACTCCAGGTTATTTTTCTTCTTTTCAACTTGAGAGTCACAGTATAAAAAGACAAAAAATGACCAAGAGTTGTTCAACCTACTGTTTCTTGAACAGTTTCAAAAAGTTCAGAAGGGGAACGGCAAAAAGGCAACAAAAGGGGAAATCTCTCATTTCTTCCACTCATCCTACCACATTCATTCATACATACACAGAAGCACACTGCATTCAGATAAACAAAAGGTAGTGAAAATACAAGAAACAAATGACCTCTATAGTTAAGTTTAATTTACCCCGTGGTAAAAGAAGGGAATGTCTTGCAGGCTGATTTCTGATTTCAGTATAAAGTTTGTCTTTGGGTTTAAAACTAACACAAACACTGAGGGATCATCTCTTTCCACTCCAGCTTGGCAGTTTCTAACCCAAGATTTTTCCTGAAAGTCTCCATCAATGAAGATCCACCTAACATGTGCAGTGACTGGTTGACTCTAGAGTGTTTTTACTCCCACTGCTGTTCCTTTGCTGAAGTTGTCGTTCATGACTTCTTGTCCTGTTCCAAGACTACTTGGACAGTGCTTGAATCCTGTCCATTAGCTGTACTTCAGATACCATGCAGACAGCATCTAGAAGGCAGTATAATTTACTGAGAACTTTGTTTTATGAAGCCAACCCAAGACAATGAAAAATCATAATCTGGAAGCAGACAGAGAAACAACAGAGAGGACTGATTCATTTGATCCAGCCAGAAGATGCTCCTTTCTGTAGCAGCATTTTGGGATACTTTTTCTGTGTTCTATTACTTTTGCCTTAACTCTTAACTTCCCTTCTGTGTTTGTATGTGCGCATATTTATATATATGTGACTTTTTAACACTTCTTCACGTCTTTTGTTAATAAGTTCTAAACTTCTTTAGAATTATACTTGCAGGAAGATTAAGAAACACTGGTGGGAGTTGCAGGACATTTTCAAGTTTGTTTTTGTCACTGCAACTCATTTGTCATCCATTACTGACTTCACCTTTCTCCTTTAACCCATTTCTAGAATCATAGAATCTTTAATGATAGAAAAGACCACTAAGTCTAGTGGTCTATCCAGTCCAACTGTCAACCCATCCTCACCATGCCCACTGAACAATGTCCCTAAATGCCACATCTACCCTTTTCTTGAAAATCTCCCGGGACAGTGACTCCACCTAGACAGTTCCAATACCTCATCACTTTTCCTGAGAAGGAATTTTCCCTAATATCCAATCATTTGCAGCTAGCTAGCCTGCACTATTTCAGTGAGATCTCAGACAATGAACTCACATAATTATCTTGCTTGAGGACGAAGGTCCCATGTTAGCCACCTACGCTAGATATATAAGACGAGACTCAGGTTCTCCTGGCTCCTTGTTTTCAGCATAATAAAAACTTATTTTTGCAGTTAATAATCACGTATCTGCTGACCTCTCTAGCATGGAGGTCACATTGTGATGGGCACTGAAAATATGTGGAATAAGGAGATAATTGGAAAAAAGGAAACATTGTCAACAACCTGATGTGTGTCACATGCCCCAGGGGATCCTCATGTGGTGTGGTGGAGACCTTTCCCCAAAACAAGTAGCAGCTTGGGCACTGAGACTGACAGTTCCCATATGGATGAACCCATGACATTAGCTCATTTGAAACCTCCCATTTTAATTAGGCAGATTTTTTACAGAGCACTTTCTGTTGCTCTGTGTAAAAGGCTAAGTCAAGTTGTGATTTTTTAATGCCTCAGGGGGGAAAAAAAGTCTTTTCACTCAGGAGTGACATTTTCATTTTGCCTTTTGCAACCCAGATAAAACAAACACTGCAACTAAGACTAAACTTTCTTGTTTTGAACTTCCTTACTCCAGAAATGAGTATAAAACAAACAGTGCAACTGAGACTAAACTTTGTTGTTTTGAACTTCCTTACTCCAGAAATGATTCTGGAAGAGAATTATTTCCACTAGACCATTCAATTTCTTTGAAAATAGAAGTCTTAGAAGAAGAAATAAAGTCATTTAATTTGTTATCTTTTGCCTGCTGGTCAGATGAGATATCACAGTACAGTCACTGCTGTTCCCCAGTGCCATTTCTCAGAAGGCTGTAAAATCTCTTGAAACTGAAACATGTTGGCACCCCATTTTGATTTTTTATGGATCCCATCAAATATGGCTGGTGCTTCTTGTCCTCATTAGCTGAGTATTAAGTGAATAATGAACTACAGACACCAGAACCTAAGTGCCAAAACATTTCAACCTCCTAGGCAAGTGAATAAATCATTTTTAAATTAAGTTTTATTGAATTTAGATGTCTAAATTCTGCTTTCTCGACTCCTTAGGCTGCTGTGTATTACTGGAGCTGTGATCTGCCTTCTTCAAAGGTGGCAAGAGATATTACAGAAGATGAAATGCTGTACAGAGTCGTCATGGATGACATGCTGGGAGAAGTTTTCTTAGGTGCTACATATTTCTTTGGGATGTGCAAATCAAAAAGTGTGCTTTCTTTGTATGACACTATTGCCTATTTATAAATGCACTGTCACCAAAAGGAATATCTGTGCTGTCCTGCGCTTTTGACTTTAGTGAATGACCATGGTTAAGAATTCCATACTGGATAATTCACATTTGAGAGGCTGAAAGAATTAAAAATGAAACTACTCTTCATTAGGTATCTCATTATTCAGTTATCTAATAATGTATGTTTGAAGCAACAGTCCTCCATTCAGAAAGTAAACAATCCCAAGCTGAAAATTCTTTTTTCCTCCCTCTCTCTATATTTTTGAAGATGTAATCTGGGAGGAGAAATGAAGTCAGATAAACTTGCTCATGTGAATGGTTGGGCCAGTTAATCTCCCAAGAAGACAGATTAAGACTGTAGTTGCAAATGAACCACAAGTGGAGACTGGGGCAAATAAGAGAGGGTGAGGGTCTTCAGTTCCCTTATATCTGTGAGTACTATGTAAATATTTTAAACATGGCCTAAATCACATTCCAGGGAAGCTGGATTGTCCACTCTGCGCTTTCTGACTTGTTCTGGCAAAGGCATTCTTCAGAAACAGAGGCTCACATCTCTATGCAGTCACATCAGGTACCCCAAGCATCTGGTAGAGGTGGGAAGACACGATGCTAAAACTCACTGTGATAAATCACAAAGAAAAGATTAGCAATTTAGCAAAGATTTGCTCTGTGAGGACTCTTCAGATACTGAGAGACAGACCCTTACACAGTGAGTATGTAAACTCTCTTTGCAATCCAGCCATGGCAGTTCCAACTCTTACCTGAAGGCAGTAGGCTCCAAAGAGTCAGTGGTAATAGATTTTTGTAGTTTAGCCTAGAATCATAAACATAGGATTTTAGCACTGAAGTGGTTTTCACTGCTCAGGTTCAGGGAGATACGGACTTCAGTGTCTTCTACATCAGTGCCATGTAGAATACTGAAATGTGGCTGCTTTGTCTATTGATTTCTAGCCTTCTTCTAACAATAGACAAAATGAAAGTAGTTCCAATTCCCCTACACCTCCTACTCCCACCCACAAAATAAAATATCACTATGCACAGAGTAACAGTACACCTGACCAGAAACTAGATGGAGATCTGACTCTCAAAAGTCAGCTGCCCACAAACAAGATATTTACAGTGAGCAGTCAACATCATGGAATCTCTGGAATACTGAAAAGGACAGTGGACCAACCAGCCATGCTCTGAGGTGAAGAGATGAAATATTCACTGAGCTCAGATGTGGCACTGTAGCACTGGCCATAAAGAGAGCTGTTAGAGCAGACAGGGAGAGCTGAAATAGCAAAGCAATGTGAGGAGAGGCTGTGGTGATTTGTGGGTTCAAGTAGGCTTTCATCTGACAGTGGGAAGCATAAAGATGGGAGAATCTGTGTTAAATATTAAATGAAATATAGTTCAGGTCTTTAGGAGTAAAAGACAAGGAGATCAAAGGTGGTTCTAAAATGATGAAATGATGGCAGACATTGTCTGAAACATCTTGTCTCTGCTTGTTTACTAGCAATGCAAAATTAAAGAGTTCTCTACGGAACCGATATAACAATGTCAGAAATGTATCCTCAAAGGTGAATTCCAGTGAAAAAGGGTCAGTGAAAAAAAATAGGACATAAAGGAAAGTGCTCTGAAACAATGCATAGCATCCTTTACCTCTTGGTCTAATAGTAGAGGCATATCATCCAAGAAATTACTGAGTTACCATCCATCAGCTGAGTTTGCATGGTTGAACTTTGATCTTGTTCAACATCTTCAGCAATGACCTGGATGAAGGGATAAAGTACATCACCAGAGGTGTGACTGATACACCAGAAGGCTGTGCTGCTATTCAGTGAGACCTGGACAGGCTGAGAGTTGGGCACAGAGGAACCAAAAGAGTTTAAACAAGAGTGACTATAGAGTTGTACACCTGGGGAGGAATAACCACGTGCATCAGTACAGTTTGGAGGCTGACATGCTCAAAAGGAGCTCTGTGGAGAAGGACCTGGGTGTCCTGGTAGACAACAGGTTGACCATGAGCCAGAAATGTGCCCTGGTGGCCAAGAAAGCCAATGGCATCATGGGGTGCGTTAATAATAGCATGGCCAGCAGGTCAAGGGAGGTGATCCTCCCCCTCTACTCTGCCCTCCTGAGGCCACATATGGAGAACTGTGTCCAGTTCTGGGCTACTCTAGTCAGAAAAGACAGGAAACTACTGAACAGAGTCCAGTGGATAGCTACAGAGATTTTAAGGGGCCTGGAGCATCTCCCTTATGAGGAAAGCCTGAGAGACTTGTGGCTGTTCAGCCTGGAGAAGAGAAAGCTAAGGGGATTTCAAAGCTTATAAAAATCTGATGGACTGATGTCAAGTGGATGAGGTCAGGCTCTTTTCAGTGGTGTCAGACAACAAAACAAGGGGCAACAGGCACAAACTGGAATATAGGAAGTTTCATACAAACATGAAGAAACTTCTTTACTTTGAGAGCATTGGAACAGGCTGCCCAGAGAGGTTGTGGAGTATCATTCTCTGGAGATATTCAAAACCAGCCTGGATGCTTTGCTGCGTTAACCTACTCTAAGGAACCTGCTTTAGCAGGGAGTTGGACTGGATGATCTCCAGAGGTCCCTTCCAGCCCTTACAGTTCTGTGATTATGTAAGGTTTAATTAGAGTGTAACACCCTGAGCTATTATATTGTACTCCGTACCTGTGTCTGACTCATAGCTCATACAGAGTTAGGTACCAGGGCTCACTAAAATCCGGGCTATTGGACAATGGTGAAGCGATAACCATAGAGCACCTGATGCCCCATCATCAAACCAGGCATGAAATTACCTCAGACATTTCACTTATCATTGTGAGTCATTTCCAGCTCTTGTCTGTTGCCAAAAGTTTTGGCTCAATCATTTGTAAAGATGTATAAATCACTCCTAGGTGAGCAATACCATATAATTGTCCACAGTTTGAACTGAAATGGACATTTTGCTGAAGCATTCCAATCAGATTATGTCTGACTTCGGCTACCCATGCTGTGAGTTCTACTTCTAAACACGTAAAGAGCTTTACATGTTTCTCACCAGGATTTAATGTACTTAATATTTAAGACCATATTCAGATCTCTTACTGCAAATGGATAATAGATGTGCAAGAGCCTACGACTTCATTTAAAGTCTGAAACTGATGAATGAGTCAGACAACCTGCTCAGTCACTACAGGCAAGCTCCCTACAGGGCTGTATCTGAATTCACTTCTTCCTGCTCCCAGTTTGTTACATAGGAAACCTGGAATTGCAAAGTGTTTTTGTGAACTTTTCAGAACAGCTTTTGTAGCTGTCAAAAGTGTGTTTCACTGAAATCCACTGATTCGCTGAAGACAAAGTTCATCTCATACAGCCTTTCTGATAGGAAGATGTTTAAGTAGATTTTCTGATTATATCACAGAATCATAGAATGGATTGGTTTGGGAAGGATCTTAAAGATTGTTTCTTAGTTCCAACCCCACTTCTGAGACAAGGGACACCTTCCACTAGATAAGACTGCCCAGGGCTCCATTCAGCGTGGCCTTGAGCACCTTCATGGATGGGACATCAGTGGAAAAAAGATTGAGTCAGCAGCCAACTGTTCATTGCTCCAATTTCTAAAAATAGAGAAGGTTTTTGGAAGTCCAAAATTCTCATGATTAAGGTTCCAGAGGAAATAGCAAATGATCTGTGTGGGGTGTTGAGTGAAGGAAAGCAGAGAAGGGATAGCAGAACAGAGGGATAAGGAGAACCACTAGTTTTGTCTTGTTGCCTTGTTACAGTACTAGAGGTAAACGATTTGATTAAAGACGTGACAACAGAGCAGAGGTGAAGTTCCCCAGGCCTCAGTACAGAAATGAAAGGTCTACAGTCTAGTCCATGAACCTAAAGCTAATTGCCAGCTACTCCTGTGGACTTAAATATAGACCTTGTTTTGAATCCTGCAGTTCTAACAAATGAAACACAGAGTCAATTTGTCTTTCATTTGATTTTAAATCTTTTTGTTTGTGACTGTAAGAGAATATCAGAAATATTGTCGACTGATTTGGTGCGGCAGTACAGCAGCCCAAAGCTTATAATTTTATTTCATTGCAGACAGCTGCCCTGTCACTTGCTGCACAGTTTATATTTTGGGGCATTACTGCTGTGATGGATCGGATGCAACAGACACCTTGTAAAAGGGGTGATAGTAAGCCTGAAATATTGTCACGATGACGATAAGTGAAATCTTACTTTACAACTGAAAAATCAGAAACATCCTACTTTATGAGTGAAGGTTGTAACAAATTCCCCCCAGTTACACTAAGATAAAACAATACACAGAGATCTGGATACAATCATTAATTTTAATGAGAATCTGTACACTACAGTTATCCCAGGAATATTGGCACACAATTATCCCCAAAATATTGGCACTCTAATACTTAGAATCTATCTCAAACTGTGCAGCTAAACTATATGTCCTTAAGGAACCGAAATAAGCCCCACAACTACTTAGCAACTTTATGACTTAACAAGCAAATGAGATATACATCCTTTAAGAAGCTGAAACAGGTCTTGAAATTACT
Organism: Bambusicola thoracicus; assembly: GCA_002909625.1. Lineage (NCBI taxonomy): Eukaryota > Metazoa > Chordata > Aves > Galliformes > Phasianidae > Bambusicola > Bambusicola thoracicus. The sequence goes on along the minus strand of PPHD01001171.1, from coordinate 29,461 downwards.
TAACAATTTTATGAGAGAAAAAGAGAGAAAAAAGAAAACTGAGGAAAATGGAGAATGACAGTCAGAGAAATATGCAGGAGAAAGAATGATCACCAGTCAAGGGCCTGTTTCAAGGAGCTCCAATGTTGGCTTGCAGCACTGGAGAATGGACGGTGAGGTGAGCATGCTTGTCCAGAGATCATAATCTTGAAATGACAAACAGCAACGATGACCACCAAGAAAACAATGAAGAAAAAGTCAACTTTTCCCAGGGTCCTTGTCAAGCATCCTTTTATGCCTGATATGTTTACAGGTGCACCGTCTCAAAGTCATGAACAAGTGAGTTTGCAATAACAGATGTGTCAAAAATATGTTTGCAGACAAAACTTTATTGCAGGAAAGGTAGGCCGGATTGTCAGTGAAGCAGGACTAACCCGTTAGAGGATAGGATAGCATACTTACTAATATCATTCTTTGACTGGTTGTCATGGTGACAGACTTGCACTGCAAGTATTTGAGACATACCAAGCACAACCTAGAAAGTGAAAAAGTGCTTTTTTGTTGGTCCTTTACAAGGGTTGCTCTGACAAAACTCATCACTTGGTGTAACTACAGATGGAGGTTAGAATCTGGCTTGGTAGCAGCTGCTGACTGGCACTATGGTCCCGCTTTACACTTCATGAGCAGTCAGTGAATATTATACTCGTAAGCAGTATGCTGGGAGCAATGATAAGAAATTCAGAGAGATTTGTTTAATAAAACCCAATCTGCACTTCCACCAGCTCAAGTGTGTGTGTCTGACTGCAACTGAAAGAACCAGAATGGGTGAGAAGAGGGAGAGATGGAATGACATGACTTGGCATGGAGAGTAACAACAACTTTACTCTGTGCCACAGAGTGAATCCCAGAGCACTACAGAGAGATAATGGCAGCACTACAGTTAAATAGCACAGTTGTATGTAAATAATTAGTAGTTAGAGGACGAGTTTCAAAGGAATGTGCAAGCAAAAGAATGGAATGAGGTTTGGCCTAGTTTATGAAGCAAGCTCACATAGTATGGCTTGGATTGGAAGGGACCTTAAAGATCATCTAGTACACATGTGAAGGAAGGAGTTGAAACAAGCCAGTAACAAATGTCTGTGCCTTCATGTTCTACGTAGAAGCAGTTGGCCTCACTCAGTGTTATCTGGCAGTACCTGTTGTTGGCATAACTCATGCACAAGTGCTTGACTGGGAATGCTCCTTATGCTGAGGTTATGCAAAATGGATACCACAGACAGATGCTTTCCACAGTATCAAAGCAAAAACTTGGGGCAGAGCCATCAAGTTTTTGAACAATCCAAAACTGGGAAGGACGGAATCAACTCAGCAGTACATCTTCTTGGGGCACTGAGGAACGTGGTTTAGTGACAGGACTTGGCAGGTCAGATTGATGGTTGAACATGATTCTTTTGAAGGTCTTTCCAATCTAGATGATTCCATGGTTCTATGATTCTTTGCATCACTGGATAAGATCCTTGCATTCAGGAACATGCTGTCAGTTGACACCTGCCATGGACATGAACCTTCACAGAGAGGATGTATTGGTGTCCACCTGTCTCAAAGAAGCACTACAAAGTCCTAATGAACTTGTTTGATGCAAGATTTACACTGAGCCCACGCTACCTGCTATGTTCATATCACACGTTTTCCCAGAACTTTGAAAAGGATGATTCAATGGTAAACAAGGGGAAGGCAAACAGGAACACCTCAGGAACTGAGGTATCAATCTACCACATGGAGAAGAATAATACACAGCTTGCACCGAGGAGTAGATACTCTTTATTATTACAGATATTGCAGTAGCACTTAGCTCTGACTGAGACCCTGTTGTGCTAGACTCTGTGCGTACACACGATGAGGCAGTTCAGGAGGGATTCAGTGGCCAAACGGAGCCATCTGTGATTGTCACCCTGAATTCGTTTTGCAATCAACAGCCGTTTCCAGAGGGTAATTCCTCTTCTCCTAAAGTAGCCAGATAAATAAGATGAGATGAATCATGTTTTAAAATGCCTGCTTTTCTCCATTCTATGAAGTGGGGCTGCTCAGCAGTATATGTCTACATGAATTTCTTCACATATATTAGAATTGAATCACATATTCATCTCCTTTCACAGGTGGTGAAATTGGGTGTGATAGCATTTGTGGTGAGCCACACAATGAATAATTTGCAGATGACTGCTTATCTACCTATTTCCAAGGTGCTGAAATCATTCAAGACCGCTTTTCTTCTTCCCAAGAATTCTTTACTATCCAGGCATCTCGAAGCAGGCTGCAAGCATAAGAAAATTATGCCTTATACCTATGGGCTGGGAACTTGGTGCAGAGCCACAGGGAGATTTTAGTAGAATCATAGAATCGTTTGAGTTGGTAGAGAGCCTTAAAGATCATTTAGTCCAACTCTCTGCAGTGAATGGGGACACTTACAGCTAGATCAGGTTGCTCAAAGCCCTGTCCAGCCTGACTTTGAATGAATCCAAAGATGAGACATCCACTGCATCTCTGGGCAATCTTCTCTAGTGCCTCATCATCCTGGCTGGATGCAGGGAAATTAGGCACAGTGTCCTTGAAGGCAAAGACTGAGAGAGACTCAGAGAAAAAGCTCTGAGCATTTGCTTCCCAAAGCACAAACTGAAGCAAGGAAATAGGCATTGGTCATGAGCAAGATTGCTGGGAGTGTGAATTTCTATATGCCTGCTGGTGCTTTGAGCAAGAGCTTAGAGTAGGCAGTAAGTACTGCAAACATCTGGGCACTCCCCTCACATTGCTGGTAAGGCTGAGGCTCCCTTTTATAGCATTCAAGGGACACATTTCACTGAGAAATAGCAATGCTAACTGCCTGTGTTGCTCCTTCCCAGTAAGTCCATTTCAGAGCTGCTTGTCAAATGGATTCCTTTCCAGGCCACACAGGCACTTTAAAATATCCCCAGGCATTCACTTGCTGTCTAACAAGAAACCCCTACTCCAACCACTAACTCTAATATCATTGCAACCCAGAGCCCAATTATGTACCAAAACAATCACAAAAGTGATTGTTCTGCTGTAGTGCAAGGGAATTTGATCTGTGGATACGTCTTTTGCATGAGGACAGCCAGTGTGTACACTAAGAGCTTATTGAAGTAGAATGGAAGAATTCAGAATATTTGCATGACTTTTTATTGGGTTTTCCTGATCAGCTTAGCTAAATTTGAATAGAATTATAGAATCATAGAATCATTAAGGCTGGAAAGTCCTCTAAGATGAGTCCAGTTGTCCACCTACCAATACTTGAAGCAGGAAAGGGCTCCTTGAGACTCCTCAATAAGAAAGTTTAACAAATACAGAATTATTTACAGCACATCTTATATCCAAAAATAATTTTATCACTTCTTGTTAGGAAAATTTCTGCTCCAATAGGCTTGCTCAATTATCTTTTTTCCAAAAAGAGACAGAAGAGAGTCTTCAACTTTCTTTATTCAAATAAAGGAAGAGTCCACTGGGGCATACCCCTGTGGGGTCTCTCAAAATACTGAGGGACACAGCCCCTCTTGTATCCCTGCAACCCAATGCTGGTGGGCCCTTCCCTTTTTCCCCATTGGCTGAGGTACCTGGGGTTCACATTCCTCTCAGTTTGCTTATAATCTTATCCCCCCAGTAGATATGCCCCTTCATTTCCTTTGTTTATCCTGACATAGGCTAGTCTGTTTAGCAATAGGGATCAGTATATGATTTTAAGGACCAGGATATTAGTTTGGAAAAAGGAAATGAGTGCTAATTCTAAAACTTTCTGGTTTAGCTTTGCTTGATATGCGAACAGCCTTGTTTTTCTCAATGATCCTGCTTCACAGAAGCACTGAAGTCACAATAGACTACTTTTACCTTTGCATTTCACCAGGTGAAAGGACGTTTTTCTTGGATTTCACTTACATTGTTTCGGAAATTGCTCATTATGGCCTAATAAACAATGGAAGCTTGCCAAACTGGGGAAACACAGCTAAAGGTTGGCCAAAAGTCACCGTGATGAAACTGATGACAGAAAAATGAGGAGGAAGTATGTGGTCTAAGACCACCAGAGGCCCCTACCATGCATGTCCAGAGGAACATTAGCATATATTAATGAATTCTTGGAAAAGAATGAATATATATGCCAATGTACTGCATATGTACGTCTTAGCTGTTTAAGTGTATAGCCTGAACTCTGAGAGCCCGCACATGATTTGGCAGGTGGCCCCGCATGTATCATGAGGAATAAAGGAATGCCTCTTTCTAACGCCACATTGGTGTTAGAGGGTTTTCTTCCCAAAGTTCAGATGACAATACATACTTTGAAATCTGGATTCAGAGTCTGTTGTTCAGCCCAACCAGAACTATCTTTGTATCCTGTAAAGTCTACTCTTTGTTCTGTCCAGCAAACAAGATTTACACAAAGGTGCTAAGTTAGCATCTCCTGCAAGATAAGTTTGTTTAACCAGATCCTTGTGACTGAAACTCTTCTTTTCAGCTTTTTCTTAATCTTGTTCTGTAGGGATCCCCTATCCTTCCTTTGCTCTTCCCAAATTTCAGTTTATTTTGCAAGCATACATTATCCTTGTTTTTCCTTTGCTTCTTAATAACATCATATGCAATCTATGCTCAGACTTAGCTCTAAGTGGAAAAAGAAGCACCTCCACCAATTGCTATGGCTTGCTGTCTCCCAACGCCCTTTTCAAAAATCTGCGTTCAGTCTGAAAAGTCCAGAAAAGTGTCAGAGCACAGTCCAACCCTTTGCAAATCAGCTACTGAGTTACAATTCCCTTTCATCTTCATTTCAGAGCCTATGGAATCTCTGTGCTGTGCTTAGAGTCTGGGACTTGCTGTACAGCAAGAAAAAAATATCACATCAAAATTATCATTCCCTTTGGCAAGTAATTGTATTATAGATGCGTGAGGTGAGCTCTAAAGTCTCTTTCCATTTACTTCTCTATATCTTCCTCCTACTGCAGGCTTCTCCTGTGCTCACTCATAATGAATTCTGCTGTTTCATGGAAATGACCCATGCTGGGCTGCACTGGAATGGTGATGTCTGTTTGGATTACCTTTGGGAATGTGCTAATGAACGGTGACAGGGCTGTTACTGAGGCAGCAGCTCTGGGGAAGAGTTGCATTTCAGTTGAGCACACCTGGGATGCCCACGCCTGACAGTGATCTCATTATGCAATTAAAAAGCAAAGTTCAGAAAGTGTTAAGTCACACGGTGCTCCATCTGTGAAGCATCGAGAAGAGCCTCCTTCACATCTCATTTATTGTGGTCAGAATACAACTCAGGAGTGACGTCTTCTTTTGCTTTTCTGTGTTTTCTCATTAGAAACAAGATGCACAAAAGCAAGTCCGCTCTAAGTACAATTTTTCCAAACCCTTTCAATGAGATTGAAATTCTCTGCGTAACCAATAGTTTTTCCCAGTAACTTCACTTTAACTTGTCATAGAAGGCATTGGCAATAATTTACGACTAAACTGGACTTAAATTAAATGGGTCCTCTGGACAACAGAGTGCTAGAACTGTAGAATTATAGAACTGTTTGAGTTGGAAGGAACCTTTAAAGGTCATCTACTCCAACTCCTCTGCAGTGAACAGGAACACCTACAGCTAGATCAGGTGCTCAGAGCCCCATCCAGCCTGACCTTGAATGTCTCCAGGCATGGGGCATCCACCACCTCTCTTGTCAACCTGTCCCAATGCCTCACTGCTTTTATTGTAAAAACCTTTTTCTTTGTATTCAAATGTCTCAATTGCTCCTATTTAAGCTTGGAACATTACCCCTTGTCCTGTCACAATTGACTGCTCAAGGGTCTGTCCTTTTCTTACAGCCCCCCTATAGATGTTGAAGGGATAATATAGCTCAGTGATGAGGGAGATTATTCCTTCACTGCATAAACCGGATCTAAATCCAGGACATGGAAGCCAAACATAGATACAAGCAGACTAAAAATACCATACCAAGGTAGGCTAACGTAGGCTATTGGGATAAATAATAGTGAAAATAGATTGGCTCAGGTCTTTTTGAAAAGTCTGGAAGCATTTCACGTCTGCATTATTACAGAAGAACTCTCTGTTGGTCAAACAGAAGAATTGTTGGGAAAATTTAATAACCTGTCTCATGAAGTAGGTCAGGCCAGAGTTTGCAAAAGTTAGGAGAGGCTGTAATGAATTCAGTAAGTATTTTCTAGCTTTACAGTCTCCTCAGACCAGATAAAAATGGTTCATATCTGAAGCCTATTATATGTAATGGCATTTTGAATGAACTGTTTCAAAATGACTCTGCACATTTCCAAGACCTCTTCTAGTGCAAATGAGCAAAAGTTCCCTCTTCCTTCATTAAAGAGAAGTCAAATCCACTTTTTCTCCTGTATTTCTCATCTGTTTCTTTTTTGTTATGACATTTAAGCAACACCTTGATTCAATCTTACAGAGCCTCCTCTTCTCCGGATCAAACAACCTCTTACCAGAGCTGAATACAGGGATTGCATCTACTGGTCAAAAAAGTTTATGGACGACAACTAAGATGACTCCCCAGAGTCAGCACAGAATATTTTTTGCAAGGAAAATCATGGGTAAGAAGCTATCCTATGTAACTACTAGCTGATCTCACTTGAATTACTCAGCATGGACAAAAAAAATAGTATATGAAGAGTTACAGTGAGATAACATCATATAACATAAAAGCAAATCTGTTGACTTAAAAAAATAGTTGACTTATAACAATAATTAATCTTCTAGTAAGTTTACTTGTTAGAATAGGCATGAAGTTCTAGAATGTTATGTGGCATACAAAAACAATCAAACCATTTCTTAGGAAGGAAAGTCTAAATTCCGTGTTGGAAATAGAATGCACACTGTTTTGTTATTTTTTTTCTTCTGGGAACTGACAAATTCATGAAGGCTGCAATAATAATAATTTGCTGTACTGACTTTCCTTTTATCAGACAGAACCTATCTTTCCATATGCATAACATGCCAGCTGGAAATGTGTGTTGAGTACTGACATACAAATTATTAGCACATATTTTGTTTCCTTGAGTGTCTATATCAAGCCTGGAACATAGTGTACTATTCCTGTTCACATTTTTCTCACCAGTGCACTTTCGTGTTGACTGTTCTTCCTCCTCAAGGAAGACACATGATAGAGATTCCAAGACCAGATTCTCTTTTTGAATACAAACCTTACTCCTAAGCACATTTTTATGAAATTTACCAAAAAAAACCCTAGACCAACCAAACTAAAACTACAAATAAAATAAAACAAAATAAAAACACCCAATAACAATTACTTAAGTGTGCATCAATTTACGTCAAAATATTTTGATTCAACATTAAGCACCTTATCAGTATGCACTGTGGATATTCTCTTTGAAAGGAACTGAGATGATTATTTTGTAAAATTCAAAAAGGGAAAGGACAAGCAGCAACAGTTAGACTCAATTTTTATTTAAGATTCAACAAATCAGATTATTCTAACTAACAATAGATTAATTTGCACCTCCTGGGCACTGCTTCGCTACAGAGCATTGGTGCCCTTCCTTTTGTCCATTCATTAAGCAGAAATGTCTTTTGCAAGACAGTGGTTCTCTGATGTTCTATTAACCATACCAATAGTCACCTGAGCCTGGCTACCTTGGATTAGAAAGGTAAAACAAACAAACAAACGAACAAACAAAAAAGAATATGTATATTATTTAAATGTATTTTATGTTAATTCAGAACTGCAGTCAGAATCAAGTACAGCAAAGTAGGCACTTACTTTGCAGTTTTATTTTTCTCCAGAGGGGATGAGCAGGAAAGGGACACAAGATAAGGTATTTTTCTTAATTCTTCTCTCAATCAAAATCTCCTTAAGTACAACAGCAGCTCTGTAAGTCTTTCATACTGAGCTCTGTTTGGTTTCTGTTAGCTTGTAGCCAGTCTACTCAATGGGAAATCACTTTGCTGCTTCTAGGTAACCTCTGTAGGCATCTCTTTAAAAGTTTAAGTCCATTTTTGTGGCTCATTTACTCCTCCCCACTTCTTTTTGCCATTTCATACAACCAAAGCATTGCTTTGTTGGTGAAATGCACCAGATCTAATACACAGAATGACAGAATCACAGAATGACTTAGGTTGGAAGGGACCTTAAAGATGACTCAGCTCCAGTCCTCCTGATTTTGCAGGGTTGCCATTCACCAGATCACTCTGCCCAGGGCCCCATCCAACCTGGCCTTGAATTCATTCAAAGCATCAACAACTTCTTTGGGCAACCTGTTCATTCAAAGACGCAAGGCTTTCCCTTACAAGCTCCAGGTCAACAATTTTTCCTCTGAACTAGATACTAGTGGATAAGGTTGCATTTAAAAAACCAACTTGAAGTGTAAAGTTGAGTAATTCTGCATCACACTCAGTAACAGCAAACCTCTTAAGAGTCTAGAGGGGAAGACATATGAGGAGCGACTGAGATCCCTCGGTTTGTTCAGCCCAGAGCAGAGGAGGTTGAGGGAAGGCCTCATGACAGCCTACAGGCAGCACACAATCTCTGCTCTCTGGTGACAGCAACAGGACCCGAGGGAATGAACTCCCACCTCACTACAATCTCCTTTGTGAGAGTTGTAGAGAGTGATACGATATCCCCTGAGTTTCCTCTTCTCCAGACTAAACAATTCCATTTCTCTCAGCTGCTCCTCATAAGCCTTGTGTTCCAGATCCTTCACACCCTCACTATCCTTCTTTGGACATATTCCATAGCCTGAAAGGAGACAACTTCTCTCTCTCTGCTTTGTTTTGGCTTCTCCAATATCTGTTGATGAACAGCTCTAAAGGGAACAGGTACAACAATTATAGTTTCTAGGACTGGTATAAGAACCCCTTTCACCCCCACCCGAAAGGGCATCCTGGTCTCTTCTGTTTCCCTTCTTTTCCTGCTTTCCATATTCCAAGTACACCTACACAATTAATTCAAAGATCCTTTTTCACTGATACAGCTGAATTAACATCACCTGCTTTCCCCTTAATCATTCTGATAAGCTCCATCTGTCCCAAAGAGAGGGAGGGAAGAGTTTTAGGGTGCAGTGATGGACTGCTGGATCCATCTGAGAAAGAAAAATAGAAAAAGGTAACACGTACAAAAAAAGGACAAGTGAACAGTTAAGTGTGGATCAGTCACTATGTTGGGTACCACAGACAAGCTGGGTAATAGATTACTGACTGATGCTCTGTCTTTGTATGAGACCATTAATTATGACTATTTCCTGGCTTGAATTATTTTTAAAGACTGCAGTAGGCAGGCAGTATTTGTAAAGGAAAGTATTCAAGCTTCACATATGTCAGGCAGAGAGAACAGAGAGAGCTGGGAACAGGCAGCAGACGGTGAGCTTCAAAGGAACAGACAGATAAAAGCCCCCTAGAGCAAAGAATACCTCAGAGACAAAATGAGAAGCCTACAGCCTGCAATACTCTTCAGGAAGATTTTATTAGTAGACTGTAAAAGTCCAACCAAGAGAATTGAGCTGTGTTATTTTAAAGAGCTGTGGTGGACAGTTCCAGACTATGACAGGAAATTTTAAATCCTTGCTGAACCTAAGTGTTTGCCATAGAATCCTAGAATCATAAAGGTTGGAAAAGACTGCTGAGATCATCTAGTCCATCTATCAACCCATCACCACCATGCTCACTAAACCACATCTCATGTTGCAGGCACAATTCTATTAGTTTCCTAAGGCAAGGACCACATCTGTTCATTCTGGATAAGAATATCATAGATTGGAAGTGTGATGCTTGCAATCCCTTTCCACTTTGTGGTCCCCCTATAGCCAGGCTTGGGTATGAGGTATGAATGGTTCAAAGTCATGAAATGTTTCCTATTTTGGTTACCCACATGCCACATATAATTATTGGCATGAACTGTCACATCTTCACCAACTGAGCCAAAGACTGAGGAACTAGTCATGTATACCTATTGAAAACATGAAGTCGAGTAAAAACTGAGAAAATGAGAGTAAAAAAACTGAAAAAATGAGAGTAAAAACTCAAGGCATCATTACATGTATTATAGAAACACTTGGAAACTTAACAGAACTAGAAGCTGCCTACCAAACAATGCCATGTATCTATGCATATGTGTGCATGTGTGTATATATATATACATATATATAAGAATATATAAATTGGACATGCTGCATATGAATACATATATAAATACATATAAATACATATATTTTACATGCAGAAACTCGTGAATAGATGAAGGCAGGAGAATGAGAGGAGCTTGTTTGTACGGGAAATGATTTTAGGAATGAGATTTCTTTCATTCAGGTTTAACTGATAAAAACCTGATAAAAAACCTGATAATCTAATGCTCAGATTGGATATTGAGAAAAATTTATTCTCAGAAAGACTGCTGAGGCATTGGAACAGGCTGCCTAGGGAGGTGGTGGAGTCACCGTCCCTGGAGGTGTTCAAGAAGAGTGGAGATGTGGCACTGAAGAACATGGTTTAGTGAGCACGATGGGGATGGGTTGACAGTTGGACCAGATGATCCCAGTGGTCTTTTCCAACTTTAATGATTTTATGTTTCTATGAGAAGTCACTGAATCTTTAGGCAGCACCATAGTATAGGAGAAAATGTCCTTTGGATATGACTTTTCTTTCTCTGTATTTCAGGGAGGAAACCTAGATGATTACTTTTGTATTAGGTGGTTAAATTCTCCAAGATTCTCCAAGATCTGAAAACACCTCAACGGTACAATTTTAAGTAATTTCAAGTATTCCTATGTAACTTCTTTACAGTTACGTTGGTTCATCTCCTGTAGCCAGCACACCCATATCTCCACTATATCTCAGCTGAGTCTTAGGTTGTTATAGAACCATAGAATCATAGAATCATAGAATGGCTTGGGTTGGAAGGGAAACCAAGGATCAAGTTCCAGCCCTCCTGCCACAGACAGGGCCACCAACCACGAGTTCTGGTACTAGACCAGGTTGCCCAGGGCCTCATCCTACCTGGTCTTGAACACCTTCAGGGATGGGGCACCACAACCTCTCTAGGCAGCCTCTTCCAGCACCTCACCACTCCCTCTGTGAAGAACTTTCCCCTGGCATTCAATCTAAACTTTTCCTCCTTGAGCTTAAAGCCATTCCCCCTTGTCCTATCACTATCTACCTGAGTGAAATGTTGATTCCCCTCCTGTTTATAATCCCATTTTAAATACTGGAAGGCTGCAACAAGGTCTCATTGCAGTCTTCTCTTCTTCAGGCTGAACAAGCCCAGCTCCCTCGGCCTGTCTTCATATGGGATGTGCTCCAGACCTCTGATCATCTTTGTCACCCCATCCCCACCATACTTACTAAACCTGTCTGACACCTATAACAGTGTAATCACCTCTTCTACAGAGATCTGAACAAGCACAGCCTTGAGTCAAAGCTTGTTTCATGCACTGTGAATCTTTTTATTGCTGTGTTTATGGTCCTGGAATTCACTGGAGCAGAGAGTGAATGTGTAGAGAACTTTTCTTTCCCTTAGCCCCCATGTACGTCAGGGCTTAGAGAAGCAGGGAAGAGTAGGAATACCATGGACTCCACCTGAATGCAAGCAGCTCAGCTACTGAGCCATACCTTTGTTGAATGAAGAAGAAAGGCAGAAAGCAGTCCAGTATCTCTCTTTATTTTTCTCACTCTGCATCTTGACTCAGGGACTCCATCACATGACAACAGCAGTGATGTGGGAAACACCACTTAAGCACTAGTGAGTGAAAAGAGCTCCAGGTTTGTTTGCTTTTTTGAATAGAATACTCTATGGGTATTTCCCCTTTTAAAATTCTGGTTCTATTTTTCTTTCCTCTCATCACTTGGTACCTGAGAGCCTAATTTCTAAAGAAGCTAATGGTAAGGGAGTACTCAACCTGCAGATGCCAAGGAAGCAGTCGCCTTAGCAACAGCAGCCATGGAAGCAATCAGATCTAATTAGTTCCTCAACTCATTCATGTCCATTGCATTCCCAGCAGTGTCTTGCCTGAGGGATGAGTTGGCCTTTATATTTTTTTAAGTGGCCTGGGGTATGGATAATTCCCTTGTGATCATCTGATCTCACTCCTATCAGATGACTTCCCTCTTCATTGTTCAATGAAAATCTAGCTTTGGTGTTCAGAAAAAGAGTCAAAGCAAAGATACAGAAAGAAAAATCATTCTTGAATTGTGCAGAGAACAGATGTAGCTGGAAGCTGGGAAAGTTTCTTCAGCAGTGGTCCTCTGCAGTGATATAAAACCCATAGTGAAATTCAGCCTTTAAGAGGTAGAAACTTACTCTCTGAGGTCCATTTCTATCTCTAAAAGGACATGAGCTATGGCAAGAAAATAATTTGCTTGCAAGTTATGCTCATGTACTATCCAAAGCCAGAGTTGATGCTTCCAGATCTTCTGGCAGTAAGCTGCAGACCTGTGAGAGCTGGAGAAAGTGTGATGTCTCCAACACTAGAAGTGCTTTTACAGTGCTGTAAAACGCGATCTGTGAGTTTCACACACAGCAGCAGATTCTCCTGAAGCAAGTGGGCAACGTGATCCTTTAATTCTTTATGGCTGTGAGACCCCCCACTGACTGAAGCAGATGTTCCCAGGCTCTGAAGTTTCTAAGGGAAAACATCTGGCACTGATTCCTCTTGCAGAGGACAGCACACAGCAGAACACAGCAAATGAGTAAGTAGTCACCTTTCTTCTCAGTGCATGGGATGAGTTACAGGAAAGCCATTGCCAGGTCTGACCAAGAGATGGGTCGTGACTCATTGCGTGCTCCCTGTGTTTCCAGGCCCAGGGAGCAGCAAGATTCATATTCAAAGTCATTCTTGACACTTCCTGCTGAAACCCTTATTAAAACCCCTGCTGCAATCCTTATTAAACCACTATCCCAGGACTTGACAGCTCCTGCTTGACTTGTAATATATTTAGGCAGGGACTCACTGAGTATGTGAGGGTCAGAGCCAAGGTTCCTAGGAGACAGTCCCCTCTGCTTTCACTGAGTGACTGTCAGAGCTATGTCATGATGCGTTTCATATATATAGCAAGTGTGTTATGCCTGATGCTTGGATCTTTGCTGTACCTATTCCATGGCCCCTTGGCACTCCACTGTCCCTTCCATATATTTACTGTTGTATAGTACAGAGCTGTATAATTAGAAGATATATCTCTAATCTTTCAACTCCATACATGGCCAAGCATTATTTCAGATTCCAGATTTCACAAGGGCAGACCAAGAACTTCTTCCAGTTATGAATCCATCCATTCACCTACTTAGATCCAGTCAGGACGATGAATAACTCACCAATTCTTCTCTTTTAAACCAAGAACAAGCAATACAGCAACAAAAATGAAAGGGAAACCACATACCTATTGAGCAGCTCTGAATGGCTTAGTTTGAAGCATCCTCTCTGCTTGTATCTCCATTCGTAAATCATAACACCATAGAATCAAAGTATCATTAAGGTTGGAAAAGGCCACTAAGATCATCTAGTCCAATTGTCAACCCATCCCCACCATGCCCACTAACCATGTTCCTCTGTACCACATCTACCCGTTTCCTGAACACCTCCAGGGATGGTTACTCCACCAACAACCTGGGCAGCCTGCTCTAATGCACTGTTATTATCCTTGCAGAGAAGAAATGTTTTCTCATATCCAACCTGAAGCTCCCCAGTGCATCTTGAGGCCATTACCTCTCATCTATCGCTGTTACTTGGGAAAAGAAGCTGACCCCCACCTTGCTACAGCCTCCTTTCAGGGAGTCATAGAAAGTGAAATCCATTCTGGAAGGCTGAAAATCTGCCTTCTATCCTGACATTCTCTATAGATGGAAACTCGTTAGATTGATTTTCCACCTGCATCAAAAGTTTAGTCAGGGATAACATGGTAGCAAACAAGTAGAACTAGTTAAAGGTTATAGTTCCTTGACTGATGTTAGAGGGTACAGAAAAAGTGAAGCAGGACTGGGAAAACTGAATCATTTTTGGCTTTTCTAGAACTACAGCAGTATAAATACCTTGAGCAAATGTAAACTGTCGGGATAGGAATCTATGCAGAATGCTTCTCTGTAGTCACCGTCACCTCTGTCTCGTTTCCATAGAGATTTGGGTCCCCTGCTTTCAGTAGCAAAAATCCTGATTGACACCTACCTTCTGAAAAGTGGAGCCTCAGCAACACAGAAACAAGCTCTGAATGCTTATGAATGCCTTGTGACAGGGGACTGAGTTTTTCAGGGTTCCCTTATTTATACATTTTTTTTTAAGCTGTTATTATTATTTTATTATTAAGTTCCTTCCATGCCATGGGAAAAGCACTGACTTGATAGCTTTGGAGCCTGTGATTGCAGCTTTATTTCAGCAACCACGTAAAACCACAGGGAAATGGCTATTTTGCACACTGAATACTAGGGGAAAAAAAAGGTTGAGTAGGAAGAAAAAAACCACAAAGGTGCTTGATTGCTTCTGATGATCAGAATTGCATGATCATCATCAATTGCATGAGTTGTGGGTAGACTTGGAAGGGTTTTCCACAAAAGCAGAAAAAGGTGATTTCTCAAAGCCATGACAGTGTACAAGGGGCCAGGCAAGGTGATGTTATACTCTACCCTGAATGCATTGCAGGGTTTAGGATTAATTGGATCTATTGGGTGAAGTCATTTCTCTCTTGGATGGCAAACAAGCCTAGCTCTGGTCTCACTGCCCTGGTCTGGTGTTGGTTTTGGACATTTGACACTGTGTCCAGTCTCTGAAAAGTCATCATTGGGTGACACGGGTGCGTAAAATGGGGAATTCTTTATTTTAATGAGGCAGACTCTTCCTGTTTGTTTTTGTTGCTTCCAAACCCTGTTTCACACTGCATGTTTACAGCGAAAACAATTCTACTCTTGTGCTAGAATTGTCAGACAGTTATTTCTGCTGATATAGGTAACAATTATAGGTAACAATTTTCCCGTGGGCAGTTCCAAGTGAAACAAAGCTTTGACAATGTGCTCCCGTTCTGCAGATTTTTTTGTGGTCTCCTCTAAGTCTGGATGAGGAGCTATGAGATATGGTTTAGTGGCTTATGGTAGCAATGGTAATGGGAGGACAGTTGGACTAGATGATCTTGTAGGTCCTTTCCGACCTTGTGATTCTATGATATGTACAGAATGGGAGAAGAGCTCATTAAGAGCAACCCTGCATAGAAGGACTTGGGGGTTCTGATGGACAAAAAGCTAGACATGAGCCAGCAGTGTGCACTTGGAGCCTGGAAGGCCGACTGTATCCTAGGCTGCATGAGAAGAAGGGTGGCAGTAGGGTGAGAGAGGGGATTGGCCCCCTCAACTCTGCCCTTGAGAGACCTCATCTGGAGTCCTGCATCCAGGCTTGGGGTCCCTTGCACAAGAAGGATATGGATACAAAGAGGGATCATTCATCATTTGTGTTGGGGAAAATGACTTTACTTGGGGTGGGGATTTCATGCTGCTCCTAGGATCTTCAGAAAATTCTGCCTCACTGAGGTGTGCAGCATAGAACCACGCAGCAGGTATTTTTAGCATTGAGAGAAACAATGGAGGTCTTGTAAGTTCAACAGACACATAAGGAGTGCACAAAATGGAGGAAGCTGAATTCAGAGGAGAAAGCTTCCAAATGAGGTAATGGATGAAGTTGGAGATGAAAACAAACAGTATATGCCTCTCAGTCCTGTAACAAAACCCATGTGGTTATGAGTATTCTAACCTTTCTCTTTCTATTTTTCTCTTTCCTTTGTTATTTTTCAGTTTGAAGTCAGTTTTTAAGTAGTGCTGTTTAGAAACAAAAAGTCAAGAAGGTTTATTTTGAATATTCCTTTAGGAAAAAAAAAAAAGAATCAAGAGCAATCACACTTATTCAAACAAGTGAATCTATAAGATTCAGGACTTAATGAGGTCTGATTTTCTATGGACTTCAGGCTTTTGTTTGTGTTCCTTTATATGTCATATTGCCCGAGCCCATGTAGAAGCAATGGAACAACTGTCTTCTGTTCAGCAAATCTATTTAAGAAGCATACAGAATCACAGAATAGAACTATATAGCCATTAAAGTTGGAAAGGGCCACTGAGATCATCTAGTCCAACCATCAACCTATCACCACCGTGCCTCAGTGCCACAAATATAGGAATGTACTGACTTTGGGAACCTGTGTGTGATGCAAGCTCACAGGTTGAAAGGTATTAAACTTGCAAAGGGAAGGATGGAAAGACACATTTACACTTCATGATCAGTTTCAGAAATGTAGCCTAAAAAGTAATAAAAATGGTTGTCTCCTGAGTAATTATCATTTGCAGCTTTTTCATCTGCAACTGTTGATGAATTTAACCAAATTTTGCACCTAGAAATCCCCCTTCTGTTTTTTATTATTAGATATTGGTTGTAGAAAGCATGTAACCTGCCTTTAATGCCTGCTTGTTGTAGTTGTGGGAATAGCTCTAAAATAATGTCCAACTGCATGATCATAGTGAGTGCCTAGAGCTTCAGAGCAGCATATTGACATGGAAAGTGGAGCCATTATAGCAGATTGTGTCAATAAGAAAAATTTCACAGCCTCCCTAATTACATGTTGCTTTACTGGAAAAAAAGTGGCTCTAGGGAAGCAGTTATATTGTGCATAAACATATGTCTCCTAGAGGAGTCAATAAATGTCATTTACATGACTGACCAATGCAAACACTTTCATCAAAAATTAAAAAAAAGAGAAAGAGGGAAAAAAGGGGAGAACACGTTTCATATGTGAATGCAATACTCTGAGAAAATCCATTTCACAACTTTATTTAAGCTGCCTTAAATAAGAAAATTAAAGAGCTCTTTATTATAGCTTTGATGGAGAGCGGGGGGCGTGGAAGGAAGAAAAGACAAAAGGGAGAGAAGAGGAGAGGAGAGGAGAGGAGAGGAGAGGAAAAGGAAAAGGAAAGGAAAAGGAAAGACGAAAAATCAAATATGCATGAATCAATTACTTCTTATCAGTTTTGTATGTGTGTGACTTCACATTCATTCTCAACCAGAGGAGGAACATTTCTGATTATCACTGTGTGCCCCAGTAAACACAGGGTGTGGGGTATTCCCACTTTGATTTTGGAGAGGATTTCCACTAGTTTGAGGCAGGTAGTCCATCGCTGGGCTATGTCTGTTTCAGGTGACTCCCTGCTGATCAATCCAGGAGAACTGATGAGGTATTTCTCCAGTAAATGAAGGTGTGAGTTCAGCAAATCGCTAGAGATTTTAAGCTGGAGATGGCAGAAAGAAAGTAAACAACAATTACTGGATTCAAATCCAGAAAGGTCTGCAAAAAAATTCATCTGGTACTGTCAGGCATTTCCCACTCTCGTCCACCTTTCTCACCTCCTTTGGCAGGATCCCTTCCAAATTCTTCCACTGCATCTTGGTCATCAGCCCTCCATACTACCTTGCATTGTCCTTGATTCTCCCTTCTTGCCCTTAGACATCCTCTACCAAAGCAGTCATATATCTTGTATTGCTGAAGATGTGGGAGTGTGCCAGGTGAGGATGAAGGATAACAAGAATGATTTTTCTAGCAGTTTTTAGTTTTAATTCCCACAGTGCACAGTGGAGTTCTGCCCCCCTCTACTGGAAGAGTTCAGCATCTCCATCTGAACTGCTCCTGGCTTTTATTCTGTGACACATGGCATTGGTCCTTGCAGTAGATCCAGTCTTCTGGCTATGTCCATGGACTGTGCAAAGTCTAACTTTCTTCTTCTATCCAGCCTACTCCAATACTGTCCCAGCATGGGATGACTTTGTCTACACCCTGTTGCTGGTCTGATATCTCAATGGCTGTTTTTCACCTCTTTTCTATTGTTGGGAGCACAAAGGTGGAGCTTAAGCTGTTTACCCAAATTATATCTTTAAACTTTCATGGAATCATAGAATCTTTGAGTTGGAAGGCACACATCAGGATCATTGAGTCCAACTTGTAGTTCTACATAGGACCACTCAAAATTGACACTATGTCTGAGAGCACTGTTCAAATGCTCCTCAAACTCCAGCAGCTTGGTGATGTGACCACTTCCCTTTCTCACACTTGAGTTTGTGGTTGAATGATCTGTAAATAGCAGAAGACATGAGGGTTAACGTTTGGCATCTAGGGATCTTTGGCCATCAGACCATGTCCTGCCTTTCTACCAAAGAGAATGTCAGGGAGATGCATTTGGCAAGGTCCCATGGGATGAAGGTCTCTGGGACCAGATCTTTGAACTTAGCCTATTGCAGAAATATGTTTAAAGCTCTCTGAGCTATTTCCCCTGACATGTTCCCTTCCCTCAGTCCTGATGACCTGGAGGTATTTTATAGGTTTTGAACCCAGAGAATGGAGAATATCCCTGCTATAAAGGAATACATCAGGTAGCAAAGCACTAGCCTAGTAACAGCTCCTGGGTATCTGTGCTGTTGGGCACTGGCAATTCTGACTGCTGAAGTCATTTTAAGTATCAGGTAGAGTTAACTCAGGCCTAGCAACCTCTTTAAGTTGTCCTGACTTGCCTCGGCTCATCCATGCAAATTACCTCTCAGTCGTGGGTAGATGTGATTGCCTTCTGTTTCAGTCAGCTTTCTCTTTGCTGTACACAAAAAGAGCCTGTACAATCCACAGCCCCATGTCTCCCAGACTTCTGGGCCACATGTGACCCAATATGAGGGGCTATATAGAACAATTAAATCACCTCCTTATCCACGTCTAAGCCCTCTTCTCATAAGATAAGAAAACAAGGCACAAAGCATTTGAAGCAGGTATTTCAAAGTTTTATTGTATAAATCTACAAAAGGCTTTGCTACAATAGCAAATAAAGTGTAGCACTATTCTATTGACAGGTTCTAGTGGCTTGGTGTGATCTTGTAACTCCAACATAACATGTGAGGAATAAGCTGTCTGATACAGTCAGATCTAGGGCAAGTGATGTCGGCTTACAAAGACCTTTGGCTTCAACCCCTATAACCTGCAGTGATTCAATGTGTTTGCCTTTTGTACAAGGTTGTTTGAATTAATAATATTTCTAGTAAAAATAAAAACTCTAAGGTAGTTTTGTCAGAATCAGATGTAAAATTGCCTAAGGAACAAAAAATCTAGTAGTTGAAATTTGCTAAGTTTCACAGGCACAACACATACACACTTCTTCATTCACATGACTTTGCCCCAGCGAAACAAACTACCAGTCCTTCCTGGAGAAGCTGGTAATATAAACCAGGGTGCTACAAGTAAAGCTCCAGTCAGCTAGGAGCAATAACTGAAATAAAATCAGCCAAGGATGTTCACTTGTGCACATTCCACAAAGTCAGTTCAAAATGTATAAAGCTCAGGACCAAATCAAGTAGAACAGGCAGGCTAATTCATTGGAAAGTCTATGGATATAGAAAATGCTTATTGAGGCAGTTAGGTCCCTTGAGAGGGACTGTAGAAACTAAGCACCTCAAAATCAAACTTCATATTGACCTTGGGATGATGCCTACCAAGTTGACTTTTACATGTTTTCACATAATTTTCTAGTCCTGGACATTTTTGTTGAGCAATGTTGGAATGCACATTAAGTTCCATTGGCTTAGTTTAAACACAACAGAACAACCCAGAATTTGGTTAAGCAGATTTGTTGGCTCAAAACATACACACTCGCACTGACACGCACACACACATACCCAGGACAGTTGGCTCTGGAAGAGAGAGGAACCAACTGGATCCTTTCAAATGAGATGTGAACCAAACTGTCTTGCAAAAAGGTTTGGTTCAATTCACACGTTGTCTTTCATGCACCTTTTGCACTCCCTGGGTCTGGATGGAAGCAGCCACACCAAAGCCAACACAAGAACCCCAGTTCTTGCAGTAACTCTGGCCCATGCAGATCCAGGAAGTGCCTGCTGTCTCACAAGACAGTCCCTTTTGGCAAGACAGCTGGCCCTGTTGTGCAAACTCAAGTAGTTCAGACAAGCATCTGAACCCCAGGATGCTTCTCCGAACCTCCAGAGCTGTTTGAGGTTTGAAAACTGATACCCGCATGAAATGAAGCGACCCTCAACTCAGGAAAAATGAGTTACAGCCTTGAGAGCATGGAGGGTTCGTAGCCTGTGTAGGGTCAGTCATTTGGCAAAGTTAATCAGGAAAGTTTTTTCTAGCTGATAATCCAGTGAAGATTTCTCAGTGGCCCCAGATGGCAGAGGTATGGTATCATCTCAACAGACAGTCACTACAAGTCCAGCATCCTTGCTGTCCTCAAAGCCCAGATTTGGCTCTTTTGTTCTTCCTCTTGGTTTCTCTTTCTCAACACTTTCTTCTGCACTTGGACTAGCTGGACCAGCTCAGCCTTTTCTTTATCCTCTTGGAAGTGGCTCCATCTTTCACTCAGGCTCTCAGCATCTTGAGTATGGCATTGCACTGCATGAGAGGCTCTTTGGTGCACACTTTACCCTCTGTCTTCTAGCAGTGCTTGCTTATCACCTGGGAAGACGTGACTCTTGGGCACGCAGGAGGAAACTCAGTAACAGGCGCAGCAGGAATCTCTAAAAGAAAAAAGATGACACAGCTCAGGTTAGATTTCCAAAGTGGTGAGTACAAGGGATTTCTCAGGAGATGGGTTAATAATCAGCTGTGCCCACCAGGTGCTCAAGGGCTGGAAGTCCCATTAGGCATTTTGGTTTAAGCATTTGCCAGTGGTCCAGCAGAAAGGATGGCAGGACATACACCACTCCCACAGCATTAATCACTGGGACTGATGCTTGTGTTCCCAAATCAAGCAGCTGAAATCCCACTATCTGGTGGGATACCTTGTGGTATACCACCCTTGTGACCATTAGGTCTGAGGCCCAAGACCAGCACAGATATTTGCACCTGGGCTATTCAGTATCTTGAGAAAGGGTATGAAGAGGCTAAGAAAGGCCCATAAGAATAAAAAATTAAAAGAGGTAATTACCTGTGCCAGGCTTTCATTCAGACAGTGGATCTGGCACTGGGTGGCTGGGGATCCTGGCAGCGGGTCCCATGTTGAATC
This sequence comes from Bambusicola thoracicus, assembly GCA_002909625.1. Classification (NCBI taxonomy): domain Eukaryota; kingdom Metazoa; phylum Chordata; class Aves; order Galliformes; family Phasianidae; genus Bambusicola; species Bambusicola thoracicus. Next base: position 8,444 of record PPHD01001171.1, on the reverse strand, counting down.
ATTGGTTTTAAGTCTTTTCCCTTTGGCTTTCCTTCTGAGTCTTGAGTATTGTGATTTCTTCCCAGAGGAGGATCTGAGTGAGTCACTGTAATCAAGAGAAGATAATGCCTGTAATGCATGGCCAGCTCATCCTCAGCAGTGACACCCACTCCTCCATCACCCATTCCAGGTCATTAGTAAGAACTGCTCATTTCTCTCTACAGACACAGACACTGCAGACTAATTCACTCTAAACAAGTTAGAGGAGAGCCTCCTAACAGACTTAGAACTAGGCAAGTGTGCAGAAAAGATATGCATCCACTTTGGGCTGTGTATGGACCTGTGATGTATCGTCACAGCTGGGCACTCAAGCCCAGAACTTCACGGGGCAGATCCTTCCCACCCACTCCCCATTTAATAGGAGTATGTAAGATTGTTGTGTTTGGAAACTTTTCCTTTTCACTGTCCTTTATTTCCCTTTGGATGTCCCCCCCTTCTTTTCCTCTAAGCTCTACCTTGACATTCACAGTGTTCTACATCCCATTTATTCCAGTGTAAGGCTCCCACTGGACAGGCTACCTTTGGTGTAAGGAATGCAGACAGAACAATGTCAGAAAGTTGTCCTACCTTCAGCCTCTTGGAAGGAAGCAAGCCAAAGGTCTTCCAAGCCACTATTGCTGCTGCTGCAGTGCCAGGAACATCCCAGGGGCACTCCTGTTGCTGCATCACTGCTGTATCTCCTTGCAGAGACGTTTCTTATTTGGTCTGATGATGAATGCAGATGATGCTTGAGATGTGTCCAGCCTTGAGAAGCTTAAAAGAGCCAAATTCCATCATTCTCACAGCAATTTCCTCTCTAACTCCCATCATCAGGCATCGGTCAAAGAGAGGTGAAGGCTGAGCATTGCTGTCTCAACATGGAAAAAGTCACCAAGTCTAAGCCTGCCTCCATCCATGGCGAAGGGACTGCTGTAGTAGTTCTGTGTGAGCAGACAATGCTTTGTCCTCAGGTGCTCCGGGACAGAGGTGCCAGACTTTCCTAGAGTATTCTGAGTCTGTCTGTTAAAGCAGAAGTTCTTCTTTATGATGCACAGGTTGAGCCTGTGCTGGGACATACAGCTCCTCTTTTCACTTTGTTTTGCTTTTATATGGCAGAAGTTCCTGTTGTCTCCACTCATCAGCATGGACATGATTTGCTGCTCTGGGGATATTTTGCTCTGGATTTGTTTGGATGTGTTTGTTTGTTTCATTCAAAATATGAGGATTTATTTCCCTTAACCTCCCCCCTCCCATCCGCTAAAATCTCTCTACTGTTTTCTCTCTCCACCTTGACGCTCTCCCTTCTCTGAAGGGAGACACATTCTCCTTTCAATAAATGAACTCAGAATTTAATCTGAAACTCTATTTACTGCTGAATGCACGGTGCAATGTGCAGAGAAAGGATGAAATTTGCTTCTGCACTGCAGTGACCTTGATTTGAGTGAACAGAAACTAAGATAAGGAGTAAACTGTTCTCTTGGGAGTAAAAGCATTAAAGCAGGTGTTAGGTGCAGTAGGATTAAAACCACTAAAAATTATCCAAATCCTTGAAGTTTTCTTTTCATGAAGTCATAGGATTTCTCCTTAAATAAACAAATTTTAAAAAATAAAAAAAATATTTAATCCTTTAGATCAAGATAGAATAGGAGGCTGTCAAGTAAACAGAAGCCCAGTGGTAAACTAGAAATGGGCAAGGGTTGAAAGAAGGATGTCCTCTCAGAACAAGGACACCTCTTCAGAAGAGAGAGGGGAGAAGGAGAAGAGATCCAGATGGGTAGGAACCCTCAGCCAATAGCTGCGCTCATATGAAGTCCTTGAAAGCCGCCAGTGCCAAGCAACTGCTTCTGAATTTGGGGAATTGTCTCTAGTTTATTGTCATGGGTCTTATAAAATAGTCCATTCCCCACAGTGGTGCAAGTAGCATCTCCAGCACCACTGGATTTCATGGCTCATGTGAGGTGGGCAACCACATCCTAAGGTGCCTCTCCCCCTTCACCACCCTCCCCCCACAAGCAAAGTTAGTTCCTTTGCTATGGGCTGTTGGACTGAGCACACCTCATGTCATGTCTCAGCCGGAACCTCTCTTTGAGCAGAAGCTTCCTAAATATGCCCTTTTCTCCCTTTCATGTAACCCAGATTGCTGTCTCCATCCAGCTAGCTCATATGACAGTAGCTGGTGGGCTAGGGGGCTCGGGTTGTGTCCCATTGCTTGGCACAGGACTGGCAGTGGTGGAGGGAGGCATGCTCTCTACAGAGTCCCCAGACTGAATCTCAGGGGTCCTCTGTGGGCTGGGCTCTTCTGAGTGGTCCATGTTGCCTTGGACTTCCTTCCCTCTTTGAATCAGCTGCTCTAAAGTCTTGGGCAAGGGGTAGCTCAAGAAGCGCTTCAGTTTGGGCTGGAGGGTTCCTACCACGTACTGAATAATCTCCTCCTCATCTGCATCAACATAGAGGGTCTGATACAGGTCTCTCTTGCGCCAGAGGAACTGGTCCAGGGGCTCTCCCTCTTTCTGGGGTAGATCCAGCTCCCTTTTGATAGCATCCCTTGTCAGAGTCCCCTCGCTGTACTGCAGGAACTCTTTCTTGAACTCAACCCAGTTCTTGACAGAGTCCTGCTTGTACTCCCACCACTTTTTAGCTGGACCGTTCATATGGTTTTGGATCTGAGACAGCCAGTACTCCTCTGTCCCACCCACCTGCTTTAAGTACTCCTCCAAATGGCTCAGAAACTCATGGGGATCCTCAAAGATCTGAGTCTCCACTGGGGATGCTGGAGCATCCTCTGACACAGAGACCCACTGGTAGGAATCATGGGCCTGGGGGATGCTGGGCACCTCCCCAGGAGCAGGGGTCAGTGCATACATTTGGCTCATATCGAGGGCATAATCATATATCTCCCCCTCACTTGGCCTTATCTCTGGGCCTCCCACCCCAACAGACACGGTCTGCTTGCCGTGCTCCCCAGGACAGTATTTGCCTCCCATGGACTCCAGACGGTCCGCCCATTTCTCCAGACGGAAAAAGACCTCCTTCCAAACATTCATCTCTCTCTTGACCCACCTCTCCAGATGAGCAATGGTCTCCTGACACCTGGCCAGGCAGGCCTTGATGGACTTCTTCCATCTCTGATTATCAGTTGGCACATGGTCCTCTAAGTTATTCTCTAACTTCCCCACTGATTTCTGCAAACCTTTCAGCTCACGCTCTACCTGCTTGGAGACTTCGGACAGGAGGTGCCGGTGGGTCCTCCTGACATGCTCCAACATTTCCGCCCTGCACTTCCCTATCTGTAGGATCACATTGGGCTTGTTGGCCACTCCACGGTGCCCCTGGAAGGAGTGGATGCCCGCGTTGGTGACATTGTCCAGCTGCATGGCTCCTACTGTATGAGTATGGAACACAGGCAGAACTGGGTTATAAGCCCTGGTCCTAGAGCCTGCTCCTAAAAACCTCAACACAGCACTTCCCGAACAACACACAGAGACTTCTAAACCCCCCTCAAAGGACTTTTAGACACAAACACAACCAAATCAGATATCACCGCAGAGCGAGCTGTTCAGTCCCCGTGGATCGCAGAGAGAGTTGGAGGCAATTTTTTCCTCCTGGAAATGCCGGTCTCACGTGCTCACTGTCCCAGAGAGAGCCAGGATCCTTCAGGAGCACAAGGAGAGGAGTTGGCTTAAGACGTCTGACCCCAAACGCGTGCCCGCTACCTGCTTGTCTGTAGCTGAGAATCTCGAACAGCGCACAGTCCCCGCTCGTTGAAACACACAGCGATGCTCACAGAAGCTGGAAGCTGTTAGTGCTGCAAAAAAAAAAAAAAAAAAAAAAAAAAAAAAAGGAAAAAAAATCCTGATGATTTCTTCTCCGGTAAACTTGTCGAGACAAAACTGCTTTCGGTAGAGATGCGAAGAGCTCTGCTTCTCTTCCCTGTCTGAACTGCCACTAGTCCAGGCACTTCCATCTACTTATACCCCACACAGCTCAACATGTGGGTGTTGCCCTGCCTCCTCTCGCACTCTCAGCACAGCATTCATTGGAGGAAAAGCGAGGCCGGTGTCTGTGGCAACCCAGATCTTGGCAGCCTCCCCTCGCTTCCCACCCCCTCGCCTACGCCCCCAGACTCGACGCGAGAAGCACTTGAAAGGTGCTGGAGACAGTTGGATAGATGGATGAGTAATCGCACCTTCCGCCTTTCAGATTGCAGGAAAAACACTTATTCATGCCACAACTATTTACTCAGCAAGGTCATCATTAGCATGCTTCTCCTGGCAGGGCTCTCAGAGGGAGAGATGAGGAGGAATTCAGTGTGTCACACCAAGGCAGATGCCCACGGTCCCCCCGCACGCCCTCACATGCGCACACACACACACACACAGAGCTGCTCACTCCTAGTGCACATGCTTGGAAATGGTGACAATTCAGCAGGAAAAAAAAAAAATAGAAAGGAGGGAGAGAGACAAAAAGAAAAGAAAAGGAGGGGGGAAGGAAAAGGGGGAAATACTCAAAGGAGCCACTTCAGTACACAGTGCAGCACTCTGGACTTTTCTAATGCATTGGCAGGTGGGAGTCATCCCCACTGCTTAATTGCACAAGACCAATCGCTATCTTGGGAATATTCAGTCAGGGAGGGGGATGGCATCCTGGTTTTTACACCAAATTAAATCCGCCCATCAAAAGCCTGTTCCGTACTTAGCTTGAATCAGATGCTTAATCAGTTAGCCAACCCACAAGCGCAGATGAAGCTACATTTGTTCTTTGCTCCTGACAAAGCAGGAAAAGCCAACCATAAAAGGAGACCCGGGGACTTATGTAAGCCAAAGATAAAGGATTCCCTAATCCGTGAGAGTTCCCCGCCGGAACCTCCCCGGAGAGGTTCTGAGGACATCCGGGGCTTCTCGTCCCCTCCTGATGACAGTGACCGGAGGCAATGGAATGCTGATTCATGAATGTTACCTAAAAAGAGGGTTCAAGCTTGTTGCCACTGAGGAGGTGCCTTGCCTCTCTGCTCGAGATGGTGGGCAGTGTGCCAGGCAGGCTTAGAATGGCTCCCTGCTCCCTTGGCTCCTTGCCACGTGTTTTCTGTTGGTCAGAGCAAAATGCAGAGGTGATGGTCCTGAATGGGGGATCTCAGCGATTCCGTGCATTTGGTCAAGGTAGAGTCCCCCAGGAGGAAAGTGGTGGTGGTTAAACAGCATGTTGGGATGAATGCCACGAGGGACTGGGGTCAGGACATCCCTTCCCACCATATCCATGTGCTTGGTGAAAATACATCTGTTCCTTACCAGATGATGCAGTATTGGCACATGAACAAATGATTCCGGCTACTGGGGTAAACAGGAGGGTTATCTGGGGCTGTGCGGTTGAGTTAAGGTGGGGAGTGCCAGTGAAGAGGGAATGACTCAAAAGTGTGAGGGTAGAAACCCAGGATTCCTAATCCAGCAGACCCTCCTAATGCCATTTTACCCCACGCTTATGATAGTAGGGCTATGACTGACAGGCTGCTATGCCATCTGTCCTCCTTATTTCTCCACATTCACCCAGCTTTCCTGGACATGAGATGCTTGTACAACCGTGTTTAGGAAGGGTTAAAAAGGAGATTATCCAAGGATGTGGGACAGATCAATAGGTTTTTATGCTGAAATTTCAATACTCTAGAGGATCCTCCTTAAAGCCTATCTTGCCTATAAAAGACCACAGAAATTGAGAGAGTCTATGCAATCTATGTATCTATGGTTTAGAATAAGATTATTCTCTGGAAAGGTTTTAACCCAGAATCCTCAGAAATTACCCTGAAGAGAATACCAGTGAATGGTATTCCAGCCCTTGCTAACTCTCTTTCATTTTCCTTTACATTTCAGTGTGGAAGGATTCGTTAGGGACTCAATGGCATCTTTTGTCACTTAGAATCATAGAATCATAGTCTATCCTGAATTAGTGGGGACCCACCAGGCTCACTGAGTCCAACTTTTGACTCCATACAGATCCACCCAAACTTCAAACCCTGTGTCTGAGAGCCCTGTCCAAACAAGATCATTAAGGCTGAAAGGAGAGTTAGGAGGTTTCTAGACCAACCTCCTGTTCCTAGTAGGGTCAGTAGCTCCAGGGTCAGATGAGGTTATTCAGGGCATTTTTCTGACAGATCTTGAAAGCCCCAGGGATGGTGTTAAGATAAATCTTTGGACAACCTGTCCTCAGATGGAAAATATTTCTCCTTACATCCAGATTGAGTGTCTTGTCTCACTTTATGCCTGATATCTCTTGTCTTGTTACCACTGACCTCTGTTTTCTTCATGATAACTTCCACACAGGTACAGGGGACCACTGTTTGGTCTCCTAAGTCCATCCCTTTTCCAGGAGGAACAAGCCTTGGTCCTACAACAAGCAATATCAAACATCCCAACCCTAACCACCTCAACATCCTCTACTGAACTTGGTCCAACTGAGCAATGTCTTGTACTGAGGAGTGCAAAGCTGGATATGGTCTAATACATCCTGAACAGAGGAGATTAATGATTTCTATTGATCTCCTGGCTGTGCTTATGCTATCTCAGTCCAGGTCATCTTTTTTTGCTTCTTGGACACACTGATGGATCATGCTCAATTTATTGTCTCCCAGCACTCTCAGATCCATTTTTTGACCCCAGCCAGTCAGTCTCTGCCAGAAACTCTTTCTTCCCAAGCAAAGGAAGCTGCTCCTGAATATCATATCCTTATGTAATGTTAGAAAGTTTCTGTTGGTACATTCCTCCAGCTTGACCGGGTCTCTGGGTTCACCTCCTTCTGTACCTTTCTCACTTAGCTCTCCTCCTAATCTGTGTGCTATTCTTTTACAGAAGGGGTGGTGAAGGAGACTGAGGAGGAGGAGGAAAGGGGGGGTTTCCTTCTGGACCTGCTGAGGAATGTCTGATTAATATATAGCGATAAGAATTTTCATTGACTTTCTAATTAAAGTAAGGTGTGTGGGAAGCAGAGGAGGAGAGAGGGGAGCCGGAAGAGACGGGAGGACGATGAGGTAGAGCACCGAGAGCTTACAAGAAAAGGCAATTTGAGGCAGATAGATAATTCTGTAGCACAGACAGAATGATGGGCATGGAGGGACAGGAGGTATGGGGCAAGCCGGGAAGGAGGCTTTCACTGCTACACCGTTTTTATTTCGTGGCTTCACAGAATGATGAGGGGACAAGAATAAGAGAAAGAGAGGTCTGAAGTGAGAAAGGGAAAGGGAGAGCACTGAGCAGGGATAAATTCCTCCAAATCAGCTGAGCAGAAAGAAGGCAGGGAGAGAAAATAGTAAAAGCCACATCTCGACTCAGCAGGGATGCTGTCAATGTGGATTGTCTCTATAGAGCTTCCCAACTGTGTTAAAGCACAGGAGATTAGGATCAGGCCCAAAACATGAGGAGAGAGAAAGGAAAGCTGACAGCCTAATTGTATGGCAGCAAGAAGTAACAGAAAACCCTGTTGCAGGGAAGGAGAGCAAAAAAACGAGGATAACTGAGCCATAGCCAGCACTGGAACCTTCCTGGTGAGGGAGGGTTCTTTGTTAAGGACCCATCTCACCCATGGGTGGGGGATGATGCCCTATCTGTGGAGGTGTTTAAGGCCAGGTTGGATGGGGCCTTGGGCAATCTGATCTAGTATTTGATCTGGCAGCTGACAGCCCTGCCTGTGGCACGGGGGTTGGAACTGGATGATCCTTGAGATTCCTTCCAACCCAAGACATTCTGTGATTCTATGATTCTGTGATTCTATGATTCTATGATGATTCTATGATTTTTCCTTCCCAATTCTATCTCATGATGGGACAAGACACTTTCTGGGGATGAGCCTGATCTGTGAGCCAGATGAGCCTGGTGAGTCAGTGGGAAGGGAAGATTTCAAGGCATGGAGATGTTTAAGGGGCAGCAGCCATACAGTCTTTTAGTATCCCATGCTCAGAAGAGCTCTGCTGGGTTCTGTGCTATGCAGTGACAATACTCTGATTACTCATTGTGGTGTGCACAACATTCCTTCACTGAATAAGTCTCTGGAGGTCCCCATCCTTCACCAAGGACTGTGTGAAGAGCCTCAAGTTAGAAATCTGAACGTAAATGTGCAATGAATCCCATACCTTTTCCAGGGACTAATTTCTTCCACTGGTGAACAAGGAGTTTTCTGTTTTAATCTATAGCTGCTGTGCTAGAATTTTCTCTTTCACCTCCAGAAATACTTCTTCCTTCTAGAAGGAAAAAAAGGGGGAAAAAAAAAAAAGAAAGAAAGAAAGGAATCACAGTCCTTCCCCTACTGATCCATCTATAGCATACTGCAGAAATCTGGCCAATCATTTGTTTCTCTTGTAGCAAAATCCTCAAGAAGGGAAGAAAAAGAAACCAAACTGTTGGGCTTTGTTTTTTATATATATATATATATATATATAAACAATA
>PPHD01001170.1:0-46322 GCA_002909625.1 Bambusicola thoracicus | reverse complement strand
GAAGCCCCATCTCTGCATCCCACACTGCATCCCATAGGCACCTGCAGCACAGATCGCATCTCTCGTGCCCCAGAAGCCCCCACCGGCTCTCCTCCTCCTCCTGCCCCAAGCTGTGGGGTCGGCCCTCCCCTGGCCCTGAAGGCAGGCAGCTCCCTGGGGCCAGCAGCTCCCCCCCACCCCTTCCTCCCCAGGAGAAGCCGCACCAGTGCCTCACAGCTGATCAGCATGGCTGGATTCCCTCTGTCCCATGGATCCTAAATTCCTGCACTATCCTGTGACTGCATAATTGTTAAGATCAGATGGTAAAAGCAACCCATACATAATTCATTTTTCTCTGGAAAAAAAAAAAAAGACCAAACCACTGCAGGCAAACTTTTCACTGTAGTTTTGATTGTTTCATTGAAAGCAACTGTGCATTTTGCTCCAATGGCTGTCTTGCACGATTCATCGTGAGGCCAACAGAAGTACTATACTGTTACATTTGAAGATTATCCGTGCTACAGCACATACCATTTCCACTATTCCCCCTCCTCAGCACCAGCAACCCTTCACCTTCCTGTTTTCTCATCAGCAGATAAGAAACTCAAGAACGAGAGCAGTGCCCACCCTGCCCCTTCCCTGGCAGGATACGATTCTCCCTTATGGGGGAGGGAGAAGAAAATTCAGCCCTTGGCAAATTTTCAGCAGCCAATATTCCTTAGAAACATATAGATTTGATTAAAAACGTTTGCTTTCTGTCCAGATCTGGTAGGAGAAAATGAATGGTGCTCTTTGTTAACCATCAATCTTCCCCACTTGTCCATTTGCCAGATGGCACTGCACTTCACAGGAGGAGGAACAATAAGCAAAGAGGCAGTTGTGCAGTGAGTTTGCTTATAATCATTTAATCTCAAACAAGCAAAAAGAGAATAAGGATGGAAAGAAGGAAAGAATATTAACTCAGAGATCATATATCCTTTTGTTTTTCCTTTTTGTTAATAGAAACCACTCTCAACAATGCTGCTGGTTTGTTGACACTTGTGACATTTCTGTTCACCCCAAGCTTACTTTGCATTCTTAAGAGAGCTGCACATCGAGCATGACCAGTTTGCTATTAAACAGCGAAATGGCAATATTTATGAGATAGTGCAGCAGGCTGAGCATGGGGCACTGATGGACATCCCCTCCTTGGTCCAGAGCATGCACTGCAGGCTGAGCCCTGAACACTGCAACACCGCTGCAGGGACTTCCCTCCATCCAAACCCTGCTTTGATGGGGTCTGCTTTGTCAGGAGGACTGTTAAAAACAATCAACATCGTTTGCTTTTTAAGAGAGGACTTAACATGCAAGGCGCCAAGGCACAGGTGAGGAACTCTACAGTGCCATTTTCACAGAGTCACACTTCAGAACATATCTGCATTTTAAGATTTGATACCGCTTAACAGCATCTGCTGGTACGGCGCCAACAGCATATGCTGGGAGCAGATAGGGGTTGGAATGCCAGCAACGATGTATATTTTAGACCCAGCTAAAGAACAACAGAGCAGGGGTGCAGCAAGCACTGCAGAGCGAGGAGCAGCGCCTGCAGGAGCACAGTGCCATGGGGCTCAGCAGCCCAGAGAGCAGCAAGCAGTCCAGCTTGGGCAGCACTGGGCATCCACACTCCCTGGGGATCTCATTCGCAGAGCACCCACGCATCAAAAGAAAAAGTTGAAAAAACAGACAAAGAAGCTTTGAGAATCTTGGCCCCATCAGTGCCGGCAGAGGAAATAATCCTGGGGGGAACACCACTGCCTGTGCTCCAGGGGATGGGAGGCAGGCAACCGCAATGCTTCCTTCTGGCTGTGCTGCTGACCTGCTGCTCAAGTCAATTCGCTCCCCTCCGTCCTTCTGTTTGCTCATCTGCAAAATGAGCGAGATACCAATCTCCTGCTCAAAGCATTTTACAGTGGCGGTACAACAGCTAAGTGCTGCTGGTGTGAAGAATCGCATCGCTCGCGATCTTTTTTCCAGCTGTTAAGTAGTTAATTGCTCAATCTGAAGCCATCAGATGGTTTCCTCCTCTAACCAGTACTTCCTATCAAATTGACATCTTGAAGTATCGCTAAAAACATCTTGCGGAATTAATTGTCTAATTTCTCTACCAACTGCATTCAATCCTCGTCCGACCGCTGGGGGAGGTATGAAGGCAGACAGCAACAAAGCTCTGCAACAGAATGAAGCAGCAGACACAACCCCCCACGCCTCCAAAACCAACAGTAACCAGCTCACCTGGGCTCCAAACTACCAACAAAAATTCCATCCGCCTAACAGGCTGCAGCTACCAGCACCAGCCCCGTGGTTAAGGTCTCACCCAGCACAGGACCAGTTCACGCTCTTCAACTCCTTTCTGGGGGAAAAAAGAAGTCACAGCGAGCGTTGGCAGTGCTGAAGTGGAACCAGGTGACGTGCAGCCCAAGTTGCATACAGCACAGGTACCACCTGCTGATGGGGCAGTGTGGTAGGAGCAGGAGGAAGGACCCGCAGCACCGCGGCTCAGCACTGTGTGGGCTGCTCCCATCGGGCAGCACAGCAGCTGCAGGACAGAGCAGTGTGCAGTACTGAGGTTTCCATTTTAGCAGGCGTCTTTCTTTAAAATGTTTAAGCTGGGGGGGTGCAGGGAGAAGAAACGTCTCGCTTTTAATAAGGATACCATTTCAACAGCTAGAAATGCATTGCAGTTGTCTGATGAGTCTCAGAGCAGCCCTCAGCCGCCCTGCCCTTCCTGACAGTGATGGATTGCGTAATTCCAGGAAGTAAAATATAATTATGGAGACAGATGAACAGACACCCAAGAAACAGCATAAAAAGATAGCGCATGGCCATAAAAAGCAATCTTTCATATTTAACATTATTGAAACTAAGAAAATATTATCTAAGAAAATGTTATCTGCGTAAAGACTCTTTGCCCAGCCTGCTGAGATTCACATGGAACGGGTGGGATTTCATTCTGTGTATGGTGCACACAGAATTTAGCCATGCAGTGATGCTTTCAGATACCCGCACCATCCCACAGTGCATGGTCTGAGCATAACAAAGCTACCAGAATGTAACTCTTCCCCCTCAGCATACACCGCATCCCTCCCAGCCTTCCTCACCTAGCTCACGCAGCCCTCTCTGCATCCAACCTCCTAGAGCACAGCCCCACATTACATCACTAAGGTCACCGCGAGACCTGCTTGGGCAAAAGGAGGGACAAATGCGAAGGCTGCAGGCTGAGCACTTGGGCCCCATCACACCACGTCCCAGGGAGGACATCTCGAGTGCAGAGCTTCCCAGAGGTAACTCCTGAGGCTGCTGCAGAGTGCTGGCGCAGCACAGGCACTCCTACAGAGTTCATCCAACAAGCTGAACTACAAAGCGCATTTCTCTCTATTTTCTAAAGAGTGCAACAATAACAGAACTAGAGGAAGGAAGAACTCCGATGACAAAAAATGTTAAACAAGAAAAAACCAAGCAGCAAAACAAGCACCGTGTACATTTATTTCACATGCAGCCTTCCCCTTCAAACCACTTAAGAAAAAATGTTCTCTAGACAGATGGTGTTTTCCCTGTCTTGACTCCAGTTCAAATCTCCTTTTTGGAGAGACCAAGTTTTCCACTGAACTGCACATTATACACCAACAAAGAATAAATAGGCTAAATATAGCTTGCAGCCAAATTGCTGCAGTCTTGTGGTACAGTATATCCAGAAGTCCTTTAAGGACAGGCAGCGTGCCGGCAGCACACCCTGCACCAGGTTGAGGTTCTCCACTTTATACATCAGCACCAGCCCTCCCAGAGCTCTCCGCAGCACGCTTATCCTCAGACCATGCAAGCTGCCTCACCCACACTGAAGAATGCTGAGGAACAGAGCACTGTGAGAGTGTCTGCCCTCATATCTCATAGAGGACTGCTTGCTTGTGGGACTGAATGGCTCCGTGGGATGCTGCTCCTCCTGCCCCGCACCTGGGAAGTCGGGGCTGAGGCTGTCAGACACTGAGCATCAGCACTGCTGCTCAAAGCTAGAGAAAACCCCAAAACAACCACTGCATACCTGCAGGAGCCTTGTTTGGGGAGATGCTGAGCACCCTGCACGATGCTTTGTGCTGCTTCCCAAGAGGAGAGAGGAGAGAAGCAAAGCCCTCAGGAAGCGCTGGGGAGTCCGCAGCCTTCCAGCCTCTGCTTTGGAGGCAGCCTGCCCAAAGCACAGACACAACACACCTCCAGCAGTCACATGGCAAACAGCATACTGTACAGCCAGAGACCTGGTCCCTGTGCTCAGGGCAGGAGCCACGACAGGGGCTCTGCCACCTGTGTGGTGCAGAGCATTGGGGCACAAGGTCAAAGCTGCTCTCCTGGCACCAGAAGTCCCTTTTTACAGGGAAGCGATGAGGGCCAGTGAAAAGCCCTATTGACGTTGGTCATGAAATCCCTGAGCAAAACGCGCTCTGCTTTACATGCCCACTGCGACCTGGGCTGCAAGGTGCATGCACTGAACAGGAGGAGAGCCAAAGCCCAGAAGAAAGATGCACTGTTCCACATTCAGACACCTTCAGCACCAGCTTCCCCTCATCCTGGAGGCACAGCGAGAGGGGCCTACCAGGTTTACAAAGCTCACCCAAACCAGCACCAAATCCACAGAGCGCCAAGCGGCTCACAAAGCAGAAACGGACTCCCACAGCCGGGCTGATGGTGATAAGCATTGGCCGTCTCCGTGGAGCTGGGATGGTAAGGAGGCAGCACTCGGAGCCCAGCACCGTGCAGCCCACAGGCGCAGCGTCCCCCACAGAGCAGTGCCGGCTCCATTGCTGGGGCTGTTTTTTGGCAGCAGGTATTTGAGTAAATTGGGTTTTGCTAGCAGCCTGCTGCCTGACCCGCTGAGAGCCAGCCGGCCCCAGGTGAGCCGCTCCCCATGGATGGACCACGCTGCATTTCAGCGAGACAGCCCTGTCACGGCAGCCACGCAGGAAACGCTTATTGTTCTACATGTTTACAAACAGCCCCTTCAGATCTCCCTTCCCTCTCTGTCCCCTGAGGTAATACGTATTGTAATAAATTCCTAACTCGCGTTACGATGATTTAAACAGCTTTGGAGTGGCATGTTTTAGTGCCGTGATTCAATTGTCTGCCTCTCAAACTGACAGCCTGCTCACTGCAGCGCCCCGGCGGAGCGCAGCGGCTCCCGCGCACACCGATAAATATGCAGAAGAGCCACACTTCCAGAGAAGGAATTAGCAACGACGTCATCTGAGCTCCTCACCAAGGAGATGGAATAAATACCGCCGGCTGGCCCCGAGCACATTGCTAGGCTGCAAAATCTTCACGTTCGGGGTTAGCTTTGAACGACGCTGCCAGCAGAAGGCTTTTGTGCCATTTCTGATGAATTCCTGCCATCCAAGCAGAGATCCCGGCGGGCTCCCAGCCGTCACACCGCCCGAGATGCACGGACAGAGCGCCCCGTGCCGGGGGCAGGGCTGCGGCAGGGGGAGATGCATGGAAGCCCGCACCTCTGCACCAGCGCTGAGCGACGATGGCCCACCGACACCATTGCTGTGCTTCTGCTGTCACCACCACAAAGAAACCGTCCAACAACAACGTGACAGCAAAAACTAGCTTTTAAATACGGTAATGGCATCCTTAAGAGGTAGGCAGCACGTAATAGATCTCGGGTAATTGCTTCATGTTTTCACCTTGCTCTAACCCCAAACCATTCTCAAGTGTATTCACAACCTATTAGTCACTACCTGCTTCTCAGCACTACCCCTGTGACAGAAAACAACAGCATGAAAGGACTGGGCTGTGATTAAAGCACACTTAGCTCTTACAGCCTACATCCTTGCTTGTTTGTTGTTTTCTTTTAATTAGGCATATTCTAGTTAAGATGGAAATAAGTTGACTTATTTTCTTTTTCATTCCTACCAAACATTCTTTCTTTTCTTTCCTACCAAACGTGACACTGTTACACTGCTGATAAATCTGCTCCATACTGCTATATCTACTTCGAGAATGAGACAGAATCTTTGGCAGTTGGGGTTAGAAGAGCTTTCCTTCTTTCTCCCTTTAACGGTAACTTAATACAGACCACGAGGCAAGCAAGTCACAGCACACCTTCACAAGAGGCTCAGGTGGGGCTGGCCCTTGTAGAATCCAACTCCAGGTACCTGTGTCTCACCCAGCAGCCCCAGCACTGCCCCCACTCTCACCACATCTCCAAGCACCACAGACACCTCACTATTTCTTCAACAAGCACAGAAGAATGTATGATCCCAGAACAGCACACGTGTTGGCTCTCAGTCTGGTGAGCACACAAAAACGTCTTCAGAACAAACTTTTCCTCCTCCTATCTCAGGAAAAACATAAGAGCTCAGACAGGATAGAAGCTGCATTTCAGCACAATCCTCCTCCAAACGCTGCAGCGAGCTGTCAAGCCACATTAGCACAGCTCTGTCTCGTAACTCACTCAGGATACACTTTTCCAAACCGCAAACCTCGCAACATATGTACCCATTGAGATAGGGCACAAAACAAGAAATCCCACAGAAAAGTCAACAACAGTTTATAGGGAAGGATTACGGATGCAAAGAGATTTGCATTTGATATATAAGTAAATCCCAGTGATCTGGATTAAAGCAGGAAAGCCTACTCCAGACATCCAAAAAGGCTGCAGAAAAAAACAACGAGTAGGAAGTTTACAGGGCGGTAATTCAGCCCATAGGGCAAACAAAGCCGTGACTCCGGCAGGCATAAGGAACGGAGTAGCATGAGAAGAGGTGTCTGGAAATATCAGAAATGGGAGAATTGGCTTTTCTGAAGAAATTCAAGGCTGTAAGAGGGAGGTCGGCGAGGAGAGGCCCGGTGGGATGCCCGCCACCAGCAGCTCCTACAGTAAAAGGATGATTTAATTAACACAGTGTCAGGCAATGGAGGAAAAACATATTTAGACCAGGATCAGCATATGCTTCGCTTAGCAATAACAGTCGTGTTGACAAAGGGCTTGACAGCTGAAGTTACGCCGGTCTAGGTCTAAGCAGGTTTTTCCGTAAAGCTTTGTATGGCAACAGAAAAAACGGTAGGAATTAAGAAAAGTCGGCCTTAAATAAACCTGGTTCTGCCTCCATTTTAAGGCAGAAGAGACTGCAGCACTGTTACTCAAGGATGCTAGAGGGGACTTCAGAGAGAGGGGACTTCAGCCTCCCTCAGCCCCTGCCCCAGTGCCTAACCACTGACCAACTGGCAAACAGAGAACTGACAGACAGGAAATACCCTGGTTTGGTACTTGGTTAAATCCTGAATTAGAGAAGAATTAGAAGTTGTTAGATAATGGCAGCAACCAATGCAGTGCTCAACTGCTGACAGTAAAAGGGAACTAAGTCAGCATCTCACACAGGGAAAACCCCAATTCTTTAACTCGAGGAGGGGGGAAAGAAAAAAAAGCATCAATCACAAGCTGTCATGATATCCCATTGTTCAGCACTGTTAGCATTAGAAAACAGTCACCAGGGACTAAGCCAGCAGAGTCTGTATAGTAGTTACTGACTGTTAAGCAAACGCGTGCTGCCCGGTAACACTCGGTGCAAAGCTGTGATTAATCATTACGATGCGACAGAAGGCGTACTACTGTGCAACAGCGTCAGGAGCTGAACTGTGCCCTGCCTCTAATGACAACCTGCTTATCCTGACGTGCTCCACGCTTGTACTCATGCTCATTTGCTGGTGGCTGAAGCCCGAAGGACACAGGTGCAACGCTCAGGGTTTGATCCCCAATGGTGCTTGGCCAAAAAACATCTTTGAGAGGGGCCGGAGTTGAGCATTTCTTCAGGAAGCCACCTAAAAGCACCACTCCTTCCTCCCACACCACACTGCTGCAGGTGCTGCTCTGGAGTTACAGCAATAGTATTGGTAAGATGGACTGCAGAGGTGGGAGGCTGTGGTGGCAGCAATAGCAATCCTGGCACTGTTACTCTCTGGGTTTTACATAGAAAGCAGCACAGATCCCAAGTTTCAGACTTCAGTGAGTCCACCTTCATAAACTACCTTAAGAAACAAAATCCTATTCTCTTTACCTTCCCTGATCCCCAGTGAAAATTTCATTGGCCTCTAAAAGCCACGCAGGTGGTTATGAGTTCTACGTCCATCTATTACCAGAATTGATTTCTTTTTTTGTTTGTGGCCTAAAAACAGAAAGAAAAAGTCCCATAGCTCTGTACCATCTGCAAAGGAAGAAAGCAGGACCTCTTACCTCCTCTGTTTTGCCCACTGCGAGGGGCAATTAGTGAAGTTCTGCACTGCATCCAGCAGCATTTCATGGGAGCAATTATTTATCAAGTACACGGACAAAAGCATCGATTGTTACAAGTTTGATTGATTAAACAGACAAATTGGCAGAGCCTCTCCTTCCCCGCCTGCCATATGTTTCTTCTTAAACATCTGGTAAAGTCTTTGTGTTTTCTTGAGTAACCTAACAGGTGTCGAACCAAATCCTCAATGCTTCAGTTTTCCCATTGGAAGCAGATGGGTGAAGGAGACTGACAAATATTGCGTTTCCAAGCTCTCTCTCTCCTTCCCCCTCCTCTGCACTGGCCTCACTAATGGCCTCAGGTAAAAGTACCAAAGGAAACTCCAGTCACCTGTGTCATTTAATGGGGAGAAGATTCGTTGTCAAGGCAAGGAAGTCAGACCTTACTCTACACCAATGCAATTTTTCCTTCCTTTTTACAGCTCAAAGATTGCAAAACAAAGGCTTTTCCATTAGCACTGGAGCACATCGTGAGGACAAGAGCTGAGAATGCTGCCTGCCATCTACGGGCAAGGAGGGCTCACATTGTCCTCCCACCAGAGCACAGGGCAGCAATCCGTGCGGAAAGAGCACAAACACAGGTGCCTAGCATGAGAGGGCACTCTGTTTTGAAAAAACAGAACTCCACTTCAGCTAATTAAGTCTTATCTGTTTAAAGCTACAGGATAGTTTGATAACAATTAAGAAGGGCTCCCAACAGGCTGTTGGGATCAAAGGCCCTTTCTGCTACAACGTTAACAGGGAAATCAACGCTTTTGCCAAGTAATTTGCACACGCAGCCAAAGTTGTTTCAACTTGCTGTAATGTCTGAGTTCTAAATACGTACCTGCAAAGATGCAGCTTTAATTCCAGCACTATGCATGTTCCCAACCCCAGCACACATAGCCCTGTGTGCAGGAGGGGAGCTTCCACAAGTGGCCTAGCAGAAGGACACAACTGCTTGCCGCTATTCACTTTAAAAAAAGTTGAGAGGCACAAAAATCCCTCACTGCCTTTTTGTTCGTGGAAACAAAATCTCTCCAAAAGGCCGTCTGCAGGATCTGAACCCGGAATGTCACAAAAATTAATGAGAGCTGTGATGCTGAGATACCACGCGTGCTTGGGGAATTCCAACCGGACTCTTCTGATGAGTTTTTAATACTAGAGCTGGGGAGCAATCATGACCCCGGAGAGCCGTAATGATGAATGGCTGGGGGACAGTGGATCTCACAAGGGAAAACACAGATTCAACGGCTGTATTTCATAACGAAACAATCAAATCACGCAAAGCAGCTTTTCTTTTTTAATTCAGTGCTGTGTTTAAAGACACATTCTGATACGCAGTAAATTATGCTCACATATCTGCCACTGATTACTCTTTAATAAAAGCAAGCTTCCAGCAGTACAGGGTACTTTCCTGGTTCCCTGGGATCCAGGGCAGGGCCAAGCACAAGCCTGACTCTCGCATTCCCTTCAGCACAGCTTGTTGGGTTCCAAGGGAGATCTGTGCTCATGCACCCAGAGCCACCCTCCTGCCACAGCTGCTGCCCTTTGGGATCTGAAACAAATTGACACTGAAAGGAGAGCCTTTCCCCAGGCTGCAGGTATGTGGAGACAATGCAGTGAGCCCTGTTTAATGCCTGAGAAGCCACAGTTTATCTGATGTGCTCAGCACAGTTCTTTGCAGCCAGGAGTTTGTGCACCAACCTGAAGTTGTGTTTGCTCCTTGCAGTAAATCAGGAGTAGAGAACAACCACGTCCTGCCCCTGCACCAGAACCCATCTGATGCGACAGGGTGACAACACTCCTCTTCTGCTGCCAGGACCCAAACCCCAAAGCCACCTTCCAATTTTCACAGCCCTTCAAAGGGAGCTTTGAGTTTCCACCATGTGTAATTAGAGCACGGAGCGCACCAGGTTCTCAAGTTTTTAATCATATAAGCTTTGAGAATTTATTAACAAGCCAGCAGACAGCATGAGAACAGGAATTAAGAGTATTTGCAATCCTTTCACTACTTCTGTCCGAATGATGATCGTTACACGCCGAGAGACTCCAAGGGCTCACAATTACTGTGTTGCAGTAGCTCCCACATGCTTAAATCAAAGGCTCAAGGCTTAAATCAAAATCACACTGCAATGTGCTGTAAAAAGGTAAGGAAAAAAAAAGGCAAACAGCTTCTGAGAAATTCTGAGCAGCCTGGCAAGCAAAGAACACAGAGACACCAGTAACTGTCACACGTGGCTTATCTGACCTCAGGCAAGTTGCTTGCTTTTTGCCCAGGTCTCGTATCTGTAAAATCTAGCTGTAGGGGAACTGCTATGTCACAGCCTGAACTGATGACTGAGCACCTGGTGAAGGAGTGTGGAGGGAGGAGCCCAGGGAGCACACGTGCAAGCAGTTCACCTGTGCTTCCCACGTGACCACAGGGTGGACCCAGGGTCCACCCCCCCCACCCCATGCTTATTAAAGGGCTGTCCTCCAAAGGGAGAACATCTCCTGGCTGAAGGTTGCCTCCTTGGAAGGAGTGTTCCACAGCCAGAGAGCCCCAGCCAGCCTTTTGTCCAGCATGAGACTGCTGGCATCGCCAACAGCGCTTTGCCTGGTATTGCAAAGAACTTGTCAGCAGCAGTGTCACTGCCTCACAGCACAGACACTGCAGATAAAGCTGTTGCAGGACACACAGAGCCATCACCCACTGCAGCGGCCACAGGGCTCCTTGGAGCAAAGATTAAAGGCAGTCAGTCACAGGAGGACAAAGGTTGCCTGAAGGCAGTTTGACTGACACTCTCCTTAAACATCCTCACTTAATACTGATGTCAAAAATAGCTGGGATTAATACAACAGAATGGTCAGGTCCATTGAAGGTACCAAAAAAAGTCACAGTGAACATTAACTGAGAACATAAAGATAATGTTATAGGAAATACATCAAAACCAGAAGGCTCATTTCCATTTCTGACCATATAATTTAAGACTCAAACATAACCAGATAAGGAGCACCCAGGTAAAGTTCCGCTGGCTTCCCCAGTCTGCTTGCGAAGATGAAGGAACTGGTCAGATTCCTCCAGTTTTGCCAGCGAGACTTTGACCCTCCTTTCTACAGCATGAGAAGGGGAGAGCAGTCCTTTGGAAGAGCAAAGAAGCACTGGGCATTCTCCTCCCTGCACCCGCACCGCCACTTCCCTTGCTAGCAGAAACCATCCTCCGCTTGGCCAGGTAAACCCTTCCCTCCCACATCACTACACCACTTAGATAAGCACCTTGTTATCACTCCAAGAAACGCAGGAAAGTTTTGCAAATACGAGAGCAGTGGCAGGCAATGCAGTTAAGTGCAAAGCTGCCGTCATGAGGCCTGCCAGACCCCTCCGCCTTCCAGTTTGTGCGTGGGTGCCGGAAGAAAGAGGAATGCAGACAACCGTGCTTGGGGAAGTTATTAACCACAATTGCGAGACGAGCAGGTTTCACGCAGGGGGATGAACAGCAGAGCAGATGGGAATTAGGGTTGGAAAGAAAGGGGCAGCCATACACCCAGCAGCAAGGTTGCACACACTGAAGAACAGCAGCATCTTGCTTTCTGCTCAGTGCAGACACACGCAGCCCATCCACGTGCCTGACCCGGGCATTAATGCTGCAGAACAGCTCCCACAAGTTAATTCCGCTGCCAAAACCTCACCAGCTCGTTCTAATCCTTTTAAATGGTGGGGGATTTCTGCTGATCTTCTATATCTAGGGATCAAATCAGCAATGCAGAAACAGGAAAAAATAATGAGTTTAGGTTGATCTAGCACTGGGTGGATTTTCAGTTGAGCAATGAAGTTAAATGACACATAGGTTTGAAATAAAATCCATCCCACTTTTTGCCGTGAGCATCTTGGGAGGCCTCCTCCGAATGGCACCAGGAGCAAAAGGATCCCATCATGCAGCCCTCCCCTCCACGGATTCATTACTCACACTTAGACACGCTTAGGAAACCCCCCACATCGACTTGGATAAGAGATTTCCTTTTCACACACCGTTTTCCACTTAGGAATAGCGTTAGCACGCAAACAAGGCCGTTGTGCTTGGACACTAATATCAGAAACAACCCCAGCTCCTCCCATTACGAAGCAGTCTGATCTGTCAGCAGCTCCTGCAGCGACTGAGCTTTCTCACACTGCTCTCCAGTGCGCTGAAATACCAGAATTAAAAAGAACCAATACCACGTGGACTAAGCCGGATTTAATAACAACTGTCAAGAGAACGAAATTAATAGTCTCCCATTTTCACACTTCTGCAATAAAAGCTTTAATTTCTGGAAGAACCGCCGCATCCCCGGTGTATTTGATCCGCTTCATTAGTTGCCAATTTGGAATCAATGCTATCAGCAGGCAGTGGGGCTGGCTCACTTGAAGATGTGAACCAAGATGGCAGGGGATGGCCTCAGGCCAGCTGCGGGCTGTCAGGGCGCTGGGCACACCGGCACCCACGGCTCCGTGATATTGCTGTCGCTGTACTTTGCCCATGAGTGGCTCAAGAGCCGACTGCCAAGTCATTCCCCAGGTTTATTGACACTGCAAACTTTATTGAAATCTGATTTATAAACACTGTTCAGCAAGTCTGCGATAAGCTCTGAAGTAATTACACGAAGAACCCAGCAGGCTCGGCCTAAAGCTCAGCTCCAGTCTGAACTTCTTTTTTCTTAAAAGCACAGTTCCAGGAGCACGAGTAGATGGATGCAATTCAGCTGTGTGGGACAGCGTGCCAACAAAATACATCTGTCACTAATAAAAATAACAAAATGGAGCCTGCGTAGGGCCTATCTGTGCTTCTGCACCAACTTCCACTCATTCCTACCAAGTTAGACTATTAATAGCACCGTCGATGCAGCAATAAAGCAAATACTTTTAATAGCTGTATGAGATGGTTTACCAGGCAGACAACAGCAACGCATACGCTGTGCAAAAGCAGCCATGTGTTTCAATACAGTGGAGCTACAAAACAATGCCTAGCAAGGAAGTCCATTGAAAAGTTCTACTTTCATAGAGGGAAAAAGGTTATTCTGCTTTAACAACCTTACCTCAGCAACCAATACAGGAACTTTGTAGGATGGAGAGCCCACTGCCTTCAGGAAGCACTGGCAGCAGAGCACAGTCAGCCACCCAACACATTCCTCCTTGCCTTTTGTTTGCTGGGTAACCACTGCCTCATAAATGAGCCACTTGGATAGCACACTAATTGCCAAAGCATCACTCTGCAGCTGTGAGAAGCCTTTTTTCATGGTCAGCCTGTGTTCCTGAGCCCACCTCTCTGATGGGCTAACCTACTGGGAAGCCCAAACTGAGTAAGCGCCCTTGTCCTCCAGGCTCCCGTTTCTTATGGTAGCTTTAATGCTCTCAAAACACCCCATCCCTTACTCACATGCACTTCCAATTTAGTTTCCTCACCACAAATTGCAAGCAAAGAAGTACGCTTAACTACCACCAGAAAACAAAAATGCTGCAAGTTTATTATTTCAATTATTTACATCAAATTCCCTCAAAGCTTTTGAGACTGCTTTAGCAAACTGCTACCCACAGCATGAAGTTAACGTTCTCTCTTGTATCTTTTCTTCTTTTTGGTCAGCCACCTTTGAGACGCAGCTCTCAGGGCAGTCCCATGCAGCACAGCACAGACCTCGCTGGGATCTCAGCAAGCTGCCGCAGTGGGGAAACATCTCTGTATTTCCCCACCCACAGGAAGGCTTGGAGCGTGCTTTACAAGGTACGCATTTAACTCAGTGATTGGAAATGGGGTCCTCAGGGGGTTCAGCACCTCAGCACCTGCAGGGAAGCGGCCCCTTGGAGACAGCACAGGTCCTGGAGCACCACGACGCTCCACTCCAGGCACACAACAGCTCTGTGCCACGCACCTCTCACGTGCAGGGAACCAGACCTGGGATTCTGCATCTGACAACAGTTCCCTTCTCCCCCACTGTTTTGGATACAGGAACTGACTCATCCATATGTTTTTTTCCCCCCTCATTCCAAGGAAGATATGAAAGATAATACTCTTCGTTTCAACATTTAATCATATGCTTCATTTAATAACGAGTCCAAGAATAATTTAATCCTGGCTACCAACATAAAAGAGAGATTGTTCCTTTCGCTTGACTACGCAAGAAAATAAAAAGCCTCTGCTGTTTCTGGCTGCTCTCAGGCCTGGGTGCTGCTCGCCCCAACTCGTGACGTAAATGCCAGCGCTCCGATCAGAGGCAGAACCCGGCCGTGCGGGGGCTGGGGGGGGTCAGGATGCTCCTGGGAGCAGCTCCACCTGCCCGCCTCCCAGCGCTGCCGGCACCCTTGGACGGCACAGCCTCGCTTATGAAACGGGAAGCTGACATCTCATGGCACGTCGCCTCGTGCTTCGGTGCAGAAAAACACGTCACGTGCCACAGAGCTCTGGAAGCGTCACCGCTCCCTTATGGTACGCCAGCTCTTGCCAAGAATAAATAGGACAGAGTCCAGCATAGGAATCACATAACATTTGGCTCACAGATAATTTTTCTGTTATTGTATGTTATTATACTAAATGCACTGTTCAGGTACCGTCCACTCTGGAAAAATCTCATTAGCTATGTAAAACTTGGACTTGAATTTAAGGTGATTAATAATCCAGAATGTCTTGCTTAGATGCTCAGTTCTCAACTTGAAAGGAGTCCAAACCTCTGAAGACAGCGAGCCCTCACTTCTCGCATGTTGCATTTACGTGGTTCAGCGATCCCCCCAAACGCGCTCCTCTGAGGACAAGCACTGCTTGTTCTCCTTGCATTTGGGAGTGCTCTCAGAGCTGGACACGGGGCAGCCGAGTCCCAGCAGTTCGTCCATTTACAAAACACAGGAACGACACCACCTATTTTACAGGAAGGTATTTTAAATAAAGCTACTTTGTATTTGGCAATATTTGTGCATTTGAAGGCTCTGCTTTGTTTTTCCACTTAAAAGGTTTATTTTCAGCTCACCCATCTTTTTCCTTTTAAAACATTCCTGCTCATTATTACACGGGTGCACTCCCACACTTAAATCCCTCTTCCTCCTCTGTTTCTCATTCTGCATACTTCACTTTGGAAATGCTAAGCAGAATTTATCACTTGTTTCTGGCAAAAGAGCGTTTCAAATGTGAATAAGAGTCCTTCAGAGATAAAGCATCCCAGGTTAAATCTAATGATGTCCAGGGGAATTCTATGCAAGCGATGAGCTGCCTGCTAATACGTCGATGCTTTAGGGAAGAAAAATATCAATTAAATTTCATAGCATGCAACCACATATTGACCTTGAAAGCTATCTGTAACTTAGTTGAAACTTGAAAACTCAAAGTCTAAGTCAGAACTTCTGCCCTAATTGGTTTTAGCTTCACTAAGAATGGCACAGCTCTGTAGAGACCATAGAAAAATTAACAGAACACAGCTGAATAAAAAAAATTCCCTAAATCCTATTAAGTGTTTAACTATGACATCTGCGTGTGCCTCTCATCTCCTTCCCTTGGGTTTTGGGCACTGCCTCTGGAGATACCAGTCCCCCTTTTCTCTTGCAGCTTCCTGATAACACCAAAAAAGAGCCAAGAGCCAGGACAGCACAGCAGCCCTGCACCAGCACTGCATGAAGCTTTCCAAGAGGAGTGCTTCCCTACACAGCTGCATGCCAGCACCATCCCATACCCACACACAGCCAGAGAGGGCGAGTCAGGAAGGAAACCCGCTGCTGGGAACTGTTTGGCAGATCAGACAAAGCCCAGGAGGTAAATCTCGCACCTGGAACCAGACTTGATCCTTAAAGCCTCTCCCACTGCAATACTCTTTGCTAAGCAAGCTGGAATTCGCGCTGTGCCAGACCTTCAACAGGTAGGGCTTTCTTCTTATTGCCATTTTTATCTGTGCCAATCTAGCTTCTCAGTCTGAGAAGAGAGCATTTTTGTGCTCAGTTAGTTAGCACACTGTTTTCTGCAGCAGGAAGAAAGGAACGTAAGTCACAACAGCTTCTCTACACTGCAGAATTCAACCGTACAGCTCTCAACCTACTACTCTGGATTCTCAGGATTCAAAAAGAATGCAATATGTGCACTTCTTTCCCACTTACAGAGGCCAAGCAAAAAAGTCTAGGGCATTCATTCTGAATAGAAGGGGAAAGGAAGCCCTATTCTCTAGCCATGCTCTAGAACCAGAACAGCCCAGCTCCCTCCTGCAGTGCAGCTTGCCTTCAGTAGGCAGTCACAGCTGGGAAGCAGAGCTGCAGGGGCCGCTGCTCTCCTCACTGCTGGAGGGAGACCAAGCCTGCCTTCTCCCCAGACACCTCCTGGGCTGTGGAACAAATGTTTCCAAATTCCTCCAACATTCCATGGAGGTTGAATTAAAATTCATGACACCCAGGCTGACAAAAGGGTGCAATGTCACAGCAGCACAGCCAGGTCCCAGCCAGCAGGTGCCAGGGGATCAGGCAAGAGGAGGGACGCTTGTCACCCTAGAAGTGTGAGGACTGCACGTGAGAAGTGTCACTGCAGTGACTGGCAGCAGCCAGGGCTCCCAAGTCAAGTGAGCTGGTGGTCAGAGCTATTAGCCCTAGCAAACAATTCCCCTTTATAAACAGCAGCTTCCTTCCCCTTGCAGCACACCAACATATACCCAAGTCAGCGCAGAAATTCAAAGGAGTTCTCTATGAACGCCAGCACACCTCATTTTAAAATGTAACAAAGAGTACAGCTGGAAGTGCAACCCAGGGCTCAGCGGGTCTCCCAGGAGCCACCCATGCCCAACACCACCACAGCACTCAACTGATGCTTCTTCCTTAAGTCTCTGTATAAGGGGATAAAACGAGATGCTGCGGTTCAATGACACAGCCCGGAGGGAATTAAGGTCTGACACTTCCCTGCTTAGAGGGGATAGAGATAAGCCCAGAGCGAGCTGTTACCTAGAGCAATGCCAACATGCAAAGCCTGCTGTGCACACGTTGGGGTTGCGGCAACATTCCAGAAATGGGCATAATTTAACCAGGGGGCAGGGAGGGACAGACAGGGCCCTGCAGCACTTTCTTGTGCCACCACCACTGCCACAGCATGCCCAAGCCGTGGCTCTTCCTGGAACTCACCAAGTTCTGAGCCATTCCCCCATTTCTTCAGTCACATCAGCAGTTCTACCACATCAGTGGAAAAAAAAAAAAACAACAATACAAAAACCCCTTTGAGCACTTAATATCTGGGTGGGGGTTTAGTATCACTAAAGCCTCTTGCTGGTTTTCAATACAGCTTTATTTTAAGAAAGCATCTATTATATGAAGCCTGGCTTTGGCAGGCACAGCAGAAGCCCAGCCAGTGAGGAGAAGGAGGTCACTACTCAAAGTGCACCATTATTTTGTCATTTTTTCACATTCTTTAATAAGAACTCTGTGAAAAAGTTTACTGCTTACTGGAAGTTACTTATCTTATGATTTCTGCATTATTCCACAGTCAGGATACAGCCTCTCCCTTTCTATCCTCCTACACAGATTGAGCAGAAACATTTTCTAGCAGTTAATTCAAGCCAGCTATTTAGCTCTTGCTTGGCGATGTTTTGAACAAGAGGCACGTCCAGCCTCCAGGAAAACAAGTTATGCAGCAAGAGGGTGGGACACTATCAGAGAACACATAATAAAGTAAATACCAAACATGGCCCATGAAAGGACAGGATAACTAAGTGAGATTGTTTTCGCAATAGCGTACATTAAAAGTCATTAATGCCGATGTGAAATGCGAAATTCCTCACAGGCTGTTTGTCATTCCTTGGCCATAGAGGTGGAAGGCCAGCCTTGTGTCCAGACAAATGCATGTCCCAGAAGGCCAACAAGTGGAAGGCCTAGCCAGCCATAATCCAGCACCCAAACAAGCCGACCAGAAAGCTTAAGCACAACACCATCAACTCAGCTCATAAACATTCTACCAAGCGTGCGAGGAAGAAGAACTTCACAGCAGTTTTTTCTCTGTTGCACTCGTTGAGTTTGATGGACCCCTAAAGCTGCTCCTTGATCAGCCAGGGTCCTGCTGGTACCGGGGAGGGAGACTGCTGCGCATCTATTGATTTACTTCAACCCAGCATTTCCCAGTTGCCCAAGAATCAATTTAATATCATTGCTGAAAGCAATAAGGATAAAAAAGCCAGACATACCTTTGATCTATGCAGTCCTACCTGGCACCAGCAGCTAAAGCGCTGCTGAGAATCTCCTTAAGACTTTTTCCCTTCCTTAGGATTATTTTGCAGTTCATTCAATAAGGCAGCAAAACAATTTCCTGACAAACTAGGAAACGAGCGCTGGACCACATTCAAGAACCTCAGAAAATATTAGAAACAGAGATTTAACAGAAAGTGCTTGGAAGCCACTGACCTTAGAGACAAGTCAGACTGTCATTTCCTCAGCCATCAGCACGTTCAAAGGCAGGGGGGAGAGAAAGAATCCTTGCTACGAGATGCATTTTAGTGCCTTCCACCTCAGACTTCCAAATGTGAATCTGAAAGAGCTGCACACATGGCAAACCTCCTTCACTAAGCCTCTGCCATAATATCCTGCTGCAAAAATACTGCAATTGGAAGAAAATATATTTGAAGTCTAAGCCCCCCTTTAGCTGCACAGGAAATTCTCCTGCACAATAGCTGGGCAAGGAAATGACAGCATCACATTCAACTTGCAGCAACAGACAAGTTATTTCAGTGAGTCCAGCCCTCCGCTGTCCTGAAGGTAAGGGCACCAACACCCGCTCGGCCATAAGGACCACAGGCTCCTTGCAGGACGAGCTGTCCCCCATCTCCATCAGCACAGCTGGCATCAGCTCACTGCAGTCCATATAACTGCTGTGCTCTTCTGCATTAGTTCAACTCCCTGCGCTTCCAACAGCACGTTACATTACTTTCGTCTCATATGATGCCTTTCATAGACAGCCCAGCTGAAAGCAAAGCTAGTGAAGCTCCTCAATAATTAATGCTCCCACTTCATTCTCCAGAATGTGATGCTTCCACCAAAAGACACCACCCAAAAATACCAACAAAAAACAACAACAACAAAAGAATTGTTGAAGATCTATTTTATCTCCTGCAAGTTAACAGTGACTGCTCGTACTCATCTCTGAAAGTTCACTATCAGTCCACTTTTGACTCAGAGCAGTGCCTAAACAAAGCAGTATTTCTGTGCAACAACTGTTTTGAATGTAATGCCCAGTGACCAAGGCAGCGTTTTGCTCCTGGAGCAGCTGTCGGACATCTCCACCTCTACAGTTACAGCATGCAACCCTACAACCAAGGAACAGGAGACAGCTCACGTTCATTAGGGTTCACTGCTCACCAACTGGAGTCTGCTGCAGGAATGAGGTAAGGTGCTCACAGAAAATAAAATACGTCATGGTGTTTCCTGCCAACAAACTGCACCATTTCTTAAGGTCTTAATTCTATTTTCAAAAGGCCCAGCAGTGCTTTGAGCAGGGGCCAGCACCAGCCTTTGCTG
This sequence comes from Bambusicola thoracicus, assembly GCA_002909625.1. Taxonomy (NCBI): domain Eukaryota; kingdom Metazoa; phylum Chordata; class Aves; order Galliformes; family Phasianidae; genus Bambusicola; species Bambusicola thoracicus. The sequence continues at coordinate 26,574 of PPHD01001170.1, read as the reverse complement.
GGACATGGCAGTGTCCCATCCGCCCCAAAGAGAGGCTGCCGCCCACTGAAGGGAACAAAAAGGTGATGTTAGGACATAACACTGTAGCACAGCTTATTCCTCTCCATAGGATAAATGCAACATATAGCCAATTGGCGTGTTTGTTTTTTTACAAATAAACCAAATATCATTCAACTGCAGCAGCTCCTCAGGCAATGCCACGGGCAGGACACAGCCCTCCTGACCCAGCCCAGCTGGAAGGGGTAGATGCAAGCTGCAGCAGGACGCACACATGCCAGGAGGCCGAGCAAGCAGGGCACAGCACGGCGCTGCTTCACCCCGGCTCAGGGTAACGCAGATTGGCGCTTCTCACTTCGTCTCACTAACAAGGTTCATATTAGCAGCAGGGAAACCGGAGTCATTTCAACAGCTTACCAGAAAATCTAGGAATTGCTCCAGGACTTTGTGAATAAGAAATCAAGTAGAAGTGCTGCCACACAGTTTTCATGCACTGTTCTTTTTGCTTTGGCTAACAAGATATTAGTGGAAGGTAAAAAGAGACGAAGGCGTTAGCCTCGATCCAGGAGAGAGCTGGGGGAGGTTTCCAAGTCCTTCCACTTGCATCCCATGGGACTCCCCATTTCCTTAGCTGTAAACAGGCAGAGTTGTCTCTGCAGGACTGAGCTGGAAGCAGCACATCTGCTTTTACTGACAGTGACACTTGCTCTTTAAATTCCCAACTTGTCTCCCTAGCAAACAAGCAGGCACATAGCGGGGTACACACCAGGTTCCCTTGCACCAATGGAGCAAGCCACATCCTCCTCCCAGCAGGCACCCTGATGGGAAGGAGCTGCTTACGGCTCAGCACAGCTTTTTCCAGAAACAGACACCATCATTTCCATCCAGAGCTTTCACACGTTTCCTTTCCAGAGAACCACTGCGGATTTTTCCAGTATTGGAGGGCAGTTGGTAAGCACTTACAATCTGAAGTTATCCACCAGTCCCACTATTTATGAAGGGCACTGTCAATGTGTTTGAACAAAGTGGATCAACTCAGTGAGCAGCTGCCCCGAGTCTGTGCACTGAAAGGAAAAGCCAGCAGCATGGCAGGATATTAGTTGATTCTCTGTCCTTCCTTCCCTGAGTTTACAACCCGAGCACATTAAGTCAGTAACATGCGTTAAACAGCTCACTCTATAAACACCTATGTGACCACCGTCACTTTTAGGCTGATCTTGAAGTGCAAGAGCATCCACTATTTATAGGGCACCACAGAAAAGGACAGAGTTCTAATTATAGCAAAAAGCACATTATTGTCACAGTACTAACCTAAAGCGGAGCTACACAAACACTTCTGAAAACACAGCCCTTTATGTACTCCATAGAAAACCAAAACCTTTTTAACAGCCACGTAAAAGGTGGCCTGAGAGTAACCCCTGGCAGCAAAAGCAAAGCTCTGCTGGTGCAAGGCTGCAGGCAGAGCAGGAGCACCAGCAGCACAGCACAGCCACGTAGGCCAACAGCCACCCAGCAAGCCTGGGCTTTGCTCGGTTGCTCAAACCCAAAGACACTGATTGCAGTTTCTAAAATGCCAATGTCAGTGACACGTTCCAGGGGTTTGTCAAAGCCAATGGCTTTCATCAGCACTGCTACGCACACAGCAGCCATCCCAGCAATGCAAGCGGGCGCCCAAGGAGGGATGGAGAGAATTTCACCACGCGACACTTCTGCACCAAGACAGTCATTATTGATTCTCATCAGACACAGCTAGGCAAACAAAGGGAATAACTCTAGCCAAATAAACCCTTCATTTTTTCCCCACTGAGATAAGACTACAATAGCCTTCCAATCTTTAGCTGTTTTCCTGTGCGAGAGTCACAGATATGTGCTTCTTATTAGTTTTTGGCCCGGCAATTAGATGATTTCCAGTTACTTCCAGAGACGTTGCAGGATGACTGAACTGCAGCTGGTTTTGTGCTTCTCAGTAGGACGGGTGCAGGAAAGACACAGCAGGGTTCTCCAGCACCGCACACAACGCAGCTCCAGTCTGCGCTTTTACAGAGGCTCGTGTGCTGTACTTCATTTATGAGCTCCTTCCAAGAAGGGAGCTCTAAGTAGAAAAATTTATATCTAATCACTGATTCGTAGAGAGGAGAAAAAGCAGCTCAGGCATTGCCTTCCAGGAGATGACCAATTTTCCAGCAGTTTGGCCACACAAAAAGCAGCTTCAAGACCTGGATTTCCTTTTAAAGGCACTAAAGCAAACCAAAAGATTACAGCCGCAACAAGCTATCCATTAGCTCCAATTAGCAAGCATTTGTTACCTGGCTTTAAAGCTTCCCAACTCGTTGGGAACAAACTGAAACGTAGCAAAAAGTATCAACAGCCACAGCAGGCTGAGGGCTGAAGGCATTGCAGCGGAGGCTGCGGGGGCATTTTTCTTTGCTGCTTCAATTCCACGCTCACAACTCTGCTCCTGAAGAAATGGGACGTTTCTCCCCATATTACAGTTGTGACAGTTTGTTCATTAAGCGCTTTGAGATCCACTGCTACAGACACAGTTACACCCCACTTGCTATTCACCGTGTCATTTATGAACATTCATTTATTTCAAAACAGTGTTTGGAAATTACCAATGTTGAAATTGCCTGAGCACAGTGACCATGCCCACAGCGAAAACACAGCCGGCATCACCAATACCTGCACACATCTGGGGCTGCAATTCCTAAAAGGTTGTGTAATTCCCAGCATACAACCAACTGGGAAAAGCCCCACACAGCACATTCAGGCCAGCTGCACAAGTGGGAAAAGCCATTCCGCAGTGCAGAAAAGGCATCCCGGTGTGAGGAAGGCAGTCTGAGCTCCCCCAGGCTGCCCCTCCTGCTCCTGCCACCAATGCGAGCTTTCACCTTTCCTGCTCTCCTATTTCTCTTTCCATGTGGTATTACATATCAGACTGCTCATTTCTGAACACTGCTGTGCCCATACCTGGCACTACAATGCACAAGCTATTCAGTGCCACGCACATTCAATTTCACACCTGCTCACCCTGCACCCAGACAGCCCCCAAGCTCAGCAGCCATCCCAACACAGAGCCACTCAGCAGCCCCCGCCCCCAGTGCCCAACAGCCCTCCTGCAGGTTGCAGCGCCCTGAAATACAAGTGGCTTTCAGAGCCAGGATCCACACAAGAGTCACACGTGGACTCCTCTCTAATTGTGGAATGGCTACAGAGCTGCTGGGTTTGCTGGAAGTGATTGCACAATACCGGCATCTTCCTCCAGTGTTCACAACACTCGGGGAAGAACAGAGCACCCAAAGAAGAGGAGGAAGGGCCAAGGAGAAAGAGAGCAGTGCTCCAAATAGTCTGTGCAAAAGGAGGAGAGAGGAAAAAGCAAAACCATTTGCTGCTCACTGAATCAGAGCTGTAACCTGACCCTGGCTGCACACTGCCACCAACAACACTAGCTACAAGCAGCTTCCATTCAGCAGCTCCAGCCGAAAATAAACAGTGCAGCCTTTCCTGGCCGCTTGCTTGGGTTCTCTCTCACTGTTTTTCTTCTTGCCTCTTCTGGCTAATTGGAATACACTCTGCTTCCTCCAACCAAGCTCCTTACTTTGTTTCTGCCCGCTGCCTCACTAGAACCGGAGCAGTTTCTCACAGTGCACAATCAGCATAAAAGCTGTTGGTTCCAAGATGGCCATAGCAGGCTCCTCCACTTCTGTGGAGCAACCAGGGGAGGGATACGAGGATTAAAGCAGGCACACAGCAGCAACATCACCACCCTGTAAGCACCTCCACTGCCACAGGTGCTGCCACTGTCCCACCAGTGCTTTCCTCTTTCTCCTTAGGAGTCACCTTCTTGCAAACAACTTTGGCAGCAGCTATTTTAATGCGGGCAAAAATACTGATGCTGTCCCTACACATCAGACACCAAGCGTTTGGTCTGTTGGTTTTTTAATTAAATTCATTTATTACGCAATCCACACAGACATAGGAGAACCTCAAACCACCCCCAGCCTACAAACAGCCATGCTTCCCCACTTCCAGCGACTTCAGCCCAGCAAATTACAGAGTATCGCCCTCCTTCCTGTGCAGTCTGCCAGGCAGCAGCCCACCTGCATCCCTTCCTCCCTTCTCTGCTTATATGCTCTGCTAAGCCCCCCTCCCTCTGGCCACCTGTGCCAGCAGTCACATACAGATACCAGCAGACAGAGGCAGAACTGGGTATGTTAGCCATTACTTACAAATAAGGACAGCTTATACCAATAACAAACCAAACCGCTAAACACGATGATGACACTCTAAAGATGCTACACAAATACATTTACTCCTGGAAGAAACCTCCATGGCCACAGCACGCACTGGAACAGAGATGTTTTGAGGTGTTGCAAGCAAAACAACTTAATAACCACTGCAGCACAGCAAGAATTATGAAATGTGTGACCTAATGGTGCTGAAAGAGCAATTAAGAAACCCGAAAACAAACCAACTCATTTAAGGTTTGGGGCTAGTCTGCTTGTATAAGATGCCCTTTCTTGCTTCCCCTCTGTTCTGCAATGCAAGCAAACAAAAGGGGAAGGAGCAGTTGTGCCGAGCCAAACAGTACAGTTCTGACCCAGCTGCTGGAAAGTACGTTCAAAGGCCCTTTAAAGCTGAGCTATTTTAATATGCTCTCTTTGCTCTTTAATTTGTTCCTTTCTTTGAAACACCTAATTTCCCCTGCACTGTCACTGCACAGCACTCCAGAGCCTGGTGGAGCCCTACCCCTTATTCAGCACCAATAGGCACATTTCAATAGGCAATGCCACTTGAAAGGCTACAGATGAAAAAAATCTTCAAACCAAAGGATGAAATGCAACACTGTTTATTTCTATCCAAGTCCTCATTTCTGTGGCCACTACTGTGGGCAGAAGCCAAAGAAGCAAAGGTTTGAAGCCTCTGTAATTAATTCTAAGTGGTTTTAAAGCAGCTAGAGATAGAGCAGACAAGATGCAGCACTGGAATCAGAGGCAAGCTGCCGGGCTCCTTGCTCTGCTCTGGAACACGTTGTTTACCCTGGCATCCCATAAAATATATCATTGATTTCTCAAGGAAAAAGAAAAAGGAAAAAACCCATCCCCATACGTCTCATTAATCTATAGAGCAAAACTAAACAGGTGTGATGGGCCAAATCACAGCTGTATTCCAGTAGGGCAGAGGAAGTGCAACAGAACCGCCATTTTGTATTTATTAAAATTCCTTTCCTACAACTGCCATCAGCAGGACCACAGGGCTGCTAAGCAGAACCTCCCCAGAGTCAGAAGCATCATCTTCCACAAGCATACACAGATCTAAAGAAAAACTGAAGACAAATATAACATTGCATTTGAGAACATTTATCATTCTTGTGTGGGTTTTTTCCCCCCCTTCCCTTTCCAAACTTCCTTATTAAGATCTTGTGAAGTTATAATGAAACTTGACAATACAGCACACGGTGCCAAAGCACACCTCCAAACCAGTGAGTGTTTCCAGAGGCTGCACAGCCTCCCTTCGCGTGTCCTCAGACTGCAAATACTCCTCTTGCTTGCAGGACCTCAGGAGGCTCAGCGCATCTCCCCAAGGCAGGGCAAAGCACTGGCAGCTCCCCAGCATTACCTGCGGGCTCAGCAGAACATTTCTCACACTCCTCATGAGCCAGGCCAACAGCATTAAAGATGCCTATCTGGTGACACTACAGAGGAGGAGAGAAAAATCAGCACTGAAACTGCCCTGACTGGAAGAAAAAAAGCAGAGATCCAGAAAACAAATCTCAAAAGGATGATTAACCTCCACCTTGATGTCCTCTGATAACAGCAATTCATTCTGAGTTCTGTAAGGACACAACTCACTTCAGGCTGCATTTGGGTGTCTCCTCATCCCCTCCCTTTGCCTTTGGGCTGCCATTAAGTCCACGTGCTGCCCTCATACCCCAAACCGTCCTCTTGCTTGTGAAAACAGCAGTGAATATCTGCAAAATCCCAGGAGAGCTGCACTCCAGGTGAGCTAGCAGCTAAGTGACAGGGCAGCCAGAGTCACCCACCAGCCTGCTCCATCAATCAAAGAGCTCAACCATCCCAGATGTGCAGATGAGGAGCAGCATGTCATTTCTAGCCATTGAAGTACACTAAATCTTTGCCATCTTTTGTCAGCCTGGCAAACACAGGAAAAACAAACTCTTTGGGGCAAGAACTGCTCTGAGCTCTTTAATTCTGGAGTGAAACAGCAAATAGCTGGTGGCACTCACAGGCAGGATCCCTTCCTGGTGCAGCATGCCTGGCACACCGCTCACATCTGTGCAGCCTCAGCAGGAGCTGCAGACGCTGGTTCCTCATCACAAGGAACTGGAGCCCCAGGCCATCACAAGCACAGCCTGCAGAGCCCGATGTCACAGATGTACTGCTCGGCAGCACACTTACTACACTGCACCCTCAGAATGCCTTAGCAGCCTGTGGGCAGCCAGCCTGGCCTGCCGTGCCTTGTGCTGAGGGCTGCAGAGAGCCACCCTCTGCTCTCCAGGGGCTGCACAAAGCACCTCCGTCCCCAGACTTTCCATTGTAAGGAAATCCCAATGCCAAGTTCTGCTTTCTCTCTCCTACAAGCTAGGAAATAACGAGGACTGCTGAAGCCAGAGGCCCAGCTCACAGCAGGAAGGCAGCCCCCTCCCCCTCCCTCCCCAGTCAGCCCTGGGGCACACACCGCAGGGGACAGCAGGGCTGAACAGAGGCCTCGGAACAGTTAAACAACGCTGTAAAAATGCAACCCCAGAACACCACAAAAACCTCTACTATAGTAAATTTAAAAACAAAAGAAAAACCATAAGTGCTGCTGAAACAGGGCTGCTACAGTGCTAGGATGGGGGTGGTGGAAAGGAGAGGAAATTCTCACAAATTCCCTTTAAGGAGGATGATAGCTTTGGGTTTTGTTATTTTATAAAAGCAGCACTAATTCAAGGCAGAACACAAGTACACCCAATTTGTCACACAACACCTGCAATCAGCTGAGTCAAAAACCCCAAAACATACAAACAAAACTCCAAACCAAAAACCCTGCTGTTCAGCTCCTCCACTGCAAAGTATATTTCATGATTGTTTAATTGAAGTCGTTTTTAGCTTTGCACGACTGCAATCACCAAACATTGTCTCCCTGTCAGCATTTGAGGGACTAACACACTGTTGCCAACAATTAGTACAAATCTGGCTGACATTGTTTTCTCTAAAAATAAACCATGCATGTTAAGAAGCTCGAGAACAAACATGCAAAGAAGACTTTAGGATAACATTTTCCTTCTCAGTGGAAACACAGGGCCTACCAGGCACCTTTGCTGCTGGAGAAGTACCATCAGGACATAAACTGGAAGTTCTGGACAGTCCTGACTATACTGCCTTCTCTCTTTCTGCTCCACTTCTTTCTGAGCAGAGAGAAGACATTAACACCAGTCTCTCAGCCAAAACCCATTTGGGAAAATTCCTGCCCCATCTGCAACAGCATGAAGAGCATGCAAGAAAACGGCCTTAGAAGTCCTATTCCCTTGGAAAACTGACCTTTCTCTAATATAAGCCATCACAGAAAAACAGCAACAGAATTGAAATAACACCACAAACACAAGCCACTTGGCTTGGTAAAGCACAACAGAAAGTGGAGCAAATGACAGCATAGCAGCATGGTCCCAGCCTGCAGCAGGTGAGGGTTTGCTCAAACACAACAGCTGTTAATACAGAAATAAAGGAAGGAAGCTGCTTACCTTCAGAAGGCCTCAGGCATGCAGGGATCTCCAGCGAGATCCCCTCACTTCTACTCCCAACCCTTCCATGAGGTCTAGGAAGGGTCGGATCCTGGCTCCACCCCTTCCAATCACTGAGGTACATTGCATACACCTGAGCTGAGGCTTGGCCCTGCCTCCCCACCAGGTGTTCCATCAGTGCTTCAGGCTGTGACTCAACCATCTGCTGAATTAAAAACATCTGAGCAGCAAGCATGCACTTCTACTTGATCCCTTGCTCACCATCCATTTTCAGCTATGAGACCAAGCCATTAGCCCACAAATTCCATCCCAGGTGTGGTGGATGCCCTACAAAGAGGGTTAAACATGACTTGCAGAGAGCAGAAATGACTATTCAGTTCTCCTGAGAAAATAGTTTTTTTTTTTTTTCCTTTTTTCTTTTTAATACAGACTGAAACATCTGAAGTAAGAGAAGAAAGCAAGCTTGCTGCTGCCACTTACAAGTAAAGACAGGAAATTGAGAGGCTCAGTGGACCTAAGTAGAAGATGAGAAGCAGATACATTCTCCAGTTTGGAAGCCAGCATGTCCCCTGCCAGCACTCACCCAACACACAGCATGGAGGTTCCTTTGCCAGGCAGAGACCAGGCAGGCACTGAATGTTCCCCCTTACGCTACAGTATGTCGTTACAAAACCGATGCTGGAAATCTTTACCAGACCTGAGAAGTTAACATTTTCTACTCAGCAGATAGGAAGTCTATAGCTGCTTGTTTTATACCCTGTTCTCATCTCTGAAGGCTTTTATTCTCTAGAGCAAATTAATCAGGCAGCTTGCGTTCTATGTTCTTTTTCCAGGTCTGGCTCCTCTCTCAGCATCTCTATTGATCTTTGCTCAGTAATCCATTAGCAAAAGGTTTTGGAAATTTGCTGCTTTTATAGTTCCCAGAGAAAGCCAAGTCCAATTTAGGGGGATTGCCAGATTCAAGTTTGAGAGAGCAATTCATCAGGTGGAAGATCACCATTTTTCAAAACACAGCAAGATACAAATCCCATTCCACTGCTCGCTCACATATGCCTGTGTATCAAATACTCAGTGCTCCTTCCTGCAAAGGAAGCCTTTAAATGACCAGCAGGGAGAACTAGATTGAGAGAGAATGGATGAGAAAGCATCACGTGCCTACAGCCAGCCGAAAAAGAAATATTCGCTGATGGGTGCGAAGGCAACAGAAAGAAGATATGAAGAGAAGGATTGGAGGGTGACAGTAATCCTAACAAGTAACTGCACACTCTTTGGCAAATTATTTTTTCCCCAAGGCTTCACAAGGTCATTGCTGATACACTTCTGTCAGGGTCTCACTTCCTCCCTAGCCCAATGAAGCCATGGCGGTGAAGAATATCAGTATAACTTCAGTGCATTTTTATCAGACATTTAAGTGTGTGTATGCAAGAGCTGCCAGGCACCCCAGCTTGCAGTGCCAGGGGATAAACCCGTACTTGGGAGGAAGCTCTCTCCACTACAGAGCCGACACAGATTGCGTAACAAGGTGCTTCCTTGCCCACACCACCACCACAAACACAAGCCGCCTGCATATAGGAAGAAAAGTGTATATAGTTTTCTTTAAATCCACCACCCATTCCACCTCCCCCTCACTGCAAGCAGTGAAAACTGCTTCTGTCCAACTGTCACGTGAGATTTGAACAGATATGACAAGAAAGGCGGCTTTGTGCAACTCCCTGCCATTCCCCCAGCTACGATGCACAGGGAACGCAGGCTGAACGTGATGAGGCAGACAAAGCAAACCAGCAGTACAACCAATGCTGTACACACTGACCGCGTTACCCACCACCGCTGCCCACCCTCCATGCTGTACACCCACCTGCTTGGCATGGATGCTTATTGAAAAGACCTCGGCTAAACAGCAGGCATGAAGACCCTACAAACATTTTTCCCGTGGCAGGATGCTCTTTCAGCAGCGACCAAGTGGTCAGCAGGTACCGGAGGTTACACAGCCCAAGAGAAAGAGAACAGCACTGCACTGTAACTGCACTTTTCCCACTTCTTTGGGACCCAAGAGGCCTGCAGATTCCCAGCAGCCCACTGTTCATAATGTTTTCCCAAAGCCTTGGAGAGGTACTGACTCAAAACCAGAAAGGAACAACTCATAGCACAACAAAGCTGATGAGCTGCTGCTGTGGCAGGGGCCGCAGAAACAAACAGCCCATAAATGAATCTCCAGAAACACTCAAGAACACAGCCTGGAAGAGGGGCTGCCTTCAGCATTCCATTTTTCTTCTCAAGATTAAAAATACATTCTGAATCTCGTCACCAGAAGCTGTAAGGCAGCAAACCCATTACAGAGGAGACATCTCTCACAGTTACAAAACCACACTCCAAGGCCACCAACCCACCTTTCCTTTCCAAAATTCTTCAGCATCCCACAAAGTTCATCCCCCCAAATCCTCCAATATTTACACAATAACCAGAAGAGCTGCGGGGCAGAGAAGAAGACTCCTGTGCCTGCAGAGCAGTGTTACTTGGCAGCCCTTCGGCATGCGAGATGCAGAAATCCCAAGGGCAGCACACGCCGATAGGAATCTGCTCCGGGCAGAGCTCTCACGCTGCGGGGATTCCCAGCACTGCAACAGTGCCCAAACCAGGTAGGCTGGAGGAATTCAACAGGATTTTACAGAACCAAACAGAAGAAAGAAAGGGTTAGCAGGGAAAGCAATAATCACGAGCAACCTATTGCCAGCTGTCTGCATCGTCTTACTGATTCAGCTAAAGGACTGGGGAGGGCAAGGAGGAAGGAATTTTGCTAGCTAAATCCTAAGAATTCAGAAGAAAGTGGGGGAGGAGAGAACGGTGACAGCACTGATGTTTAGCAGCAAAAGATGTTTGTTTACTCTTACAGCAACAAAAATTCACAGTTACTGAACAGGTGGAGAGGAGACCCTCTTAAAAGGAACAGCTGAGAGATTGATTTGAGAATGAGAAAAAGCTCATTCTGAAGGAGTGAAAAGCTCTACCCCTCGTAGCTATTTGTAGCTAGCAGAATACACTGGATTTCTTGCCTTTATCACCACAAACAAGAGCCTGTTTGTAATGTAAAGCTGCGAGTTACACGGCCAGTACCAGTGTCTGTTCCTTTATACTTCATCTCCCAATTTTATCATAAACAAACACACAGCTTACGGTTGCCTATAAATTTCATCCTCAAACTCCTCAGAACAAAACACCGTGTACTTTAATCTTAATGTACTTCCTATCAAAAAAGATCCCGCATGCAGGGCTTACAACTACTCAGCAGTAGAAGTGCCGTGAGATAAGTTATCCTTGTTTTACAGAAGAAACAGATTATATAACTTCTCTAGAGAAGGAGGGGAGGGGGGGTGGAAAAAGCGTGACCTGCCCCATTTTCAACTCTGATTTTTGCAGTCCCCCAAGCTGTGCTGAAACTGCATTGGAGGGGCTCCTCAGCAGCTGCTGAAAGAAAAATCTGCTGAAATGAAGCTTGACAGCCAGTTCTAATAAAACTCCTCGCATGCTGATTCCAGCATTCAAAGCATAAAAAGCCTCACAAGCTAGAACAGCTCAGATAACTTAAAACGAGGTGCTCGCGCACCTGTAACTGTTCATACAGTATGTTTTACACAAGACCAGGAGACTTCACAGGTGCTCTGTTTGAAAACCATATGGTGTGACCAGGGGTCAGTCCCAAAAGAACAGGCAAAGGAGCAAACAGGAGTTTGCACAACAATCTACGACAGGTCCGGTTGTTTTACGTACACGGCAGAGAGGAAATGCTCATGCATGTATGTGCACGCACATACACCATTACAGCCAGAATCTGATGCAAACCAAGGAACGCCTTCAGCTCCCTGCCAAGGCCGGTCACGCCATGCAGACAGGTGGATACAGCAGCCTCCCCAAAACCTGCCTTCTAATGCACGAGTTTATTACTGGTCTATGACCACGTTGCCACTTACAAGAAAAGAAAGATATGATTTCCTCAGAAGTACACCTCAGCTTACCACCTGTATTCCCTGAACGCCCCAGAAGGCCGCTACAGGCTGCGCGAGGCATTGTTTCGCAGACCCTTAACGGGGTTACATTTCTAATAGCCTCTTCTACTCATCCAAAGAGCAAAGGCTTAAAGAGTTTAAATTTGGCATAGCAAACTACTTGCATACACATTAAATAATTTATTTGCTACAACGTTGCAAGATACTGTTTTATTAGCTTAATTTGTCTTTAGCAGCACTGGAGACCGAGGTAACTACAGCTGAGTAGCTGGAGCCCAGATGAAAAACATGGCTTTTTAGAAGAGTCTCTTGTTATTCTTGCACTCGCAAACTGCTTTTTATTTGTTTGTTTTTAAAAGGGCTAGCTGATTTGAAGCAAATGGAGCTTTAAAAAGCTAGCTGGCTGTTGGAAAAGATTTTAGACCATTTCTCCACTTCAAAGAGCATTCATATCAGAGATTCTGCAAAGTCCACAGCATGCGAAATTGACGCAAATCCCAGACAGAAACAGAGCTTATATTTAACCTAACAGCAAAATACAGCTATCTGAATTATTAATATTGTTCAAATTAAGATTTCACTTAGCTCTCTAGGTGTACGGTATTAAACCAAATAAGCACTTTGTTAATTTGCAGCACACCCATGTAGCCAAGATCAAAATCAGGCAGGACAGGGAGACAGAGCCAGCGAAGGCAGAGCCATGACACCGACTTCAAGGAGGCAGGACTTCACCCTCGGTCACTCCATGCTGCTTCGGTTTATTCTTCCCTTCTTTCCTCCAGCTCTTTTCCCCTTCCTATCTCTTATGAAACGCCCTGACGCTCCAGCGAGTTCCCAGCCCTCAAACAGCATGTTCTCCAGCTATGCAGCAGAGAACTCCCATACAAATGAAATCGGCGTTGCAGGTTCCACAGAGCTGGGACCGCTTTACACGGCTCTGTCACACGTTTACAAAAAGAAGGAAAGACTACAATAAAGTGAGCCATCTTGTCCCCTGCAAGAGTGAAAAATACCAAGCAGCCCATTGTAATCTTTAATGCTGAATCTCTCATCCACGTATTTTGCTTCCTGCTCCTGAGCAGACCAGACCGAAACTCGACATCAGATCTACATGAAACGCTGTGCCTAATCTGCAAACCAGTTACCATGACTGCACATGCAAATTGGTCAGATAAAAGCCAGTCAGAGGAATAATTGGCTATTTGGAGGTACAAAATGACTAATCTATCACAGCCACCACATAAGTGTTTTTCCCTCCGCTTCATAATTGCACCACTTAATTCCCCAAGTCCAGCCTAATATTTGGGATGTGATCTGGAGCAGCGAATGCCCTAACGAAGCAGAAGCTCAGAGCCCCACAGCCACAGCAGCACGAGCACAGCCACTCTGCCTGCGTCCTAACGGTGCTACAGAACACCAGCCCATCCCCAGTGGTTTCAAACATCTTGGTACAAAATGACAGACCCTCTGAAAAGCGCAGAAAGCCATCAGCACTGAGAAGCCCAGCTTGGCTCTTGCTACTGCTGTCTGTGCCACCGCCTTCCCTTGGAGACACAGCTGCCCCTCCAAACACAGCATCTTTCTCACCCGATTCTCAGCATCACATTGTCAATGATATTCTCACAAACACTGACTTCTAAAAATCATAACTTTGCAGAACTTTAATGTTTTCTTGGCACAAACATTCTGAAGAACCACAGCTCTCCAGGAACTTCGATTCAGTGCTCTCACTGCTCCAACCAGTTTCATTCCAGGTCCTTACAACTGAGGCGGGAGCAAAGCATTAGTCATCTTCCCTCACTGTGAGACAATCGAGACTGGGGACAAATGATCCCCTTGCTGGTAAGCACAAAGACTTGCCAGCTTCAGCCTTAAGGCCACTTTAACTCAGCTCCAACCATTTCCCTGCTAGGACTCAATTTTTAATACTTTCTTTGTAAGATGTGAAATTAAATCAGCTAAGGCAGACTTTTAGAAGAATATAAGAGTAATATGAAGAGAAACAATTCACACAACATAATCTGAGTCTTTAATAAAAACAGACAACTCTATTCATTGGTTCTGTAGAACAGAAAGAAACCTAACTCAGCTCTGATTACACATTACATGTGCAGCTATGACAGAGAACATGATTTTCCATCCTGCACAGAACTTGCTTTAAACACACAGGCAGCACTTGCATTCCTGATTGAGCCGTAAGCTATTGCCTGTCAGCTAATAAACAGAAAGCCATGCTGTGGGCCTGCCTGCCCACCAGCCCAGGGCAGCGCAGAGCAGGGCTGTACAAAGCCTCACACTCGGCTGCTTAGGCTTCCACGATGCCATGCCAACAAGCTTTCTATTAAACACTTCAACAGCGCAGGAAAGTTCAAGCCTTCAATGTTTTCCTTTCTAGGCACAGAGAAAACAGATCAGTTGCTCGCAGTGAATTGCTTCCCTATGCTTCAGGCATTCCCATCTGTATCTTCATTTATATCTAGACCATTTGTATTCAACCTGCTAGTTTCACATTCTTGTTGCCCTCCTTAACTGAGGCAAAACAAGGCAGTGGTGAGCACACACTACCAAAACCTGAGACTGCCAAGGACAGCTCTCAGGTCCTTACAGCCAAGCTCCAGGCACATCTCACCAGTAAGCTGGGGCCCAGGGCAGCCATTCCCTGCACACGGGGCTGCAGCCCAACCCCAGCAGCTCTCTCCCACACCAGGTGCCTTCTGATCTCCTCTCCTTGGGTTTTCTGATGAATCCATATGCACTGCTGGAGATGAGATTTGGCATGTGTGCTCTGATTTAAAACCCCTCTGCCCACATGTGCTAATCCCCTGTGGCAACCCACTATGCCACACATGACCTCCAGTGCCATGATTTGACAAGGTCAATGACTACTGTGCCACAGAGGTTATGTGCGCTCACTGAAGTTTCTGATGTGCACACAAGAGGGTTCCTCCCTCTCTGTTAATGCGATTAAATGCTTTTTATTTAGAAATTTGCACAATCCCTGTGCAATTTTCTCACCCTCCCCACACAACCAGCCTCCATTAAAACCATTTACCACAGTGGAGTCATCTTTTCGCTGGGCTCAAACACAGATCTTATCCTCCCAACACTTTGTTCAATCTCTCTGCAGGATTAGAGCAAGGAAAAGCGACACTGATGAGAAGAGCTGCTCCTTTCCTCACTCTCTGGATTTAATATTCAGAATGCACTTCTCCTTCATACAGCACAAGCACCAGAAACAAGTTAAGGAGGAAAGAAAAGAGAAGAAAAGAAGGCCAAAAAGAAAGAATTCTTGTGTAAACTGAGCTGTAAAAGTGTACAGACTGAACTAATTTTAACCTTCTGCCATCAACGGGGTTAGATACCTCTTTCACATAAAGCACCTGGTCAAGCACAAACAAGTGACTCTTTCTCCCCATCATATTGAAATTAATCAGTAAAAGCAAGGTTGAAACCAGGTTTCCAGAGCAATTGAATTACTTCGAGCTTTCGTCTTTCCTAGTAACCCATTCCCATCAGTCCCCACATTTGGCCGCCTCTGCCCAACTCCACAGGCTGAACTGAAAGCAGTACGGAAAGCACCAGCGCAGCATCATTGCCATTCTACACTGTCCATCCCTGTCTGTGGATCCACTGCCCAGGTGACCCAAACCACAGGGTGAACCTGGCCACGGCCCCACTGCAGAGGCTCAAGCCACAACAGCAGAGTGGTTTCTTTCATCCTCTCTCCCTGTGCCAGTCTAAATACTGGTGCTGGCACACAGAAGGCAACAGGACCAGGCAGGAAAGGACCGTCCCCTGCAGCAAAGGCAGACAGCAATATCAGATCGCAGCCATTGCTGTGCCTCCCTGCTACTGCGCGGTGGGAATTCCCAGGCAGCACAGACACCCAACAGGGCAGCTCTGCACAAGGCTACCCGCCAACAGCACGGGGACGGAGCCATGGAACAAAAGGGAAAATAAGGTCAAAGCAACAGCAAAAAAGAAAACACAAAATGAGATGAGAGAGATGACAGATACAGACGCGGACATGAAAACCCCAACAGGCTGCTCGTTAGCGCTGAAGTCGAGCACATGGCAAACGAGAGGAATTTACTTCTTCCTCAGCCGGAATGTTTGCATAATTGTCACTTTCAATTTTACATAATTCCTTTTTCTACACATTTGTTTCATGTCTAGGCCACCATGCATGAAATAAATCCCTGTACTGGAGCACGGCCTGTCTGCACAACGCACAGCACCGAGCAGCTCGGGTTTCCCATTTATTCCCCTATTACGTTCCAAACAGGTGTGAACAATGCTTTATCAGGCCTAAAACAGAATCAGCCACACAGCTATGTGCCCAGCTGGGACATGTTTGCCTAGGCAGATTTTTCCTCAAACCATAAAGCAAAGTGACTAATTACTTCTGCATTAGTCAGATGCCATTTTCCCCTTCACTCCAAAGGGCACACTGAACCCAGGATAAGCACTGCACGGACAGGTAACTCAGCCTGAGGTTGTAGGGCATTTGTTTTTATTCAAAATCACACACACCACTTTGGGTATAGGCTCAGTTTTCTTTGTATTCAGTGCTGATGCCCTGGTGTCCTATTATAAAAGCTGAATTACAAACCCAGATACAGAAATATCAACCCTAATTAGGGCTTTTAGAAACATGTTTTTAAAACACTTTAGAGAAAAATCTACATCCAAAAGTGAGGGCAAAGGACGAACATTCAACGTTAAGAGGAGCAGCGCTAAGTAACCGGGCACTCCATCTCACTCTTTAATTAATGAGAGACAAACCATTTCCATGGCCATAACCTAAAGGGAATACAACGCTGTCTTTATTCAGGCTAAATAAAACAGAAAACAAAGATTAAACGCTGTGAAACACAGATGATATTTGAAGTTCATTCAGCTTTAAAACTTGACAACGCATTACAAGAAGAACTAGATAATCTTAAAAAAAAAAAAAAAAAAAAAAAAAGCTCTACATCACTGCAAGACTTTACCTCATAATTCAGCTGTAACCCAAACCTGCCTGGAAGGTACCCGCATCCCCCAGAAGATATGGATGTTGCAAGCTGGCAGCCACCTGGGAAGCATGAGCCACGAGATGTCAATTCACCGATCAGGAAGATGTCCGATCCCTTTCTCTTCCCTTCGCCAGCACAGGAACATGTAGTAAGACAGCTGTGCTGGCTCTTTTCGGCATGCCTCCATCACCAGGAAGACGTAGCCAGCTGCACGCCCAGCCTAGGGCAGTGCCAGCCGGGCTGCCATCAGCAGAGCAGCTTCACGCCATGGCTGACCCTTCCCAGCCCCCAAATACAGGCAGGGATGCTCCAGTACAGTTGCTAAAACACACCACGCTATCTCTTCCCCCAGGCTTGTATTCTTATTGGCATGCTTTTTGTGTCTCGGTTTGTGCTGTAGGCACAGACTCATTATTCCTACAGTATTCAGCTGAGACCGAGTGAAGAATCACATTTTGCTTATGTTCTCAACCTCGCGAAGGTACTACTTTGAAAAACACCAGTGACTTCAGCTGCTAAACATTTATAAACAGGGAACGGGAATTTTAACATACACATGCACAGAGGGAGGGAGATGTAAAAGAACAAAAAGAATTCATGTATCGCTTGAGACAAAAATCTATTCCTCCATCTCAGCACTCATTCCTTTTTTCCCAGGCAAGTGCACTGAAACAGTGAAAATTCACTTGCTGTAACGAGCAGAAAATCAGAATTACATAAAAATCAAAGTGCGAATAAAAAAAACAATGCTGGAAAGGTGCATTTGCTTGCAAGATGCCTTCCAGGAGAAGCTGCTCGCTCGCTAGCCCTGACACCGGAGCAACACGACGCGTTCCAGTGCTCAAAACAAACAACTCCGAGGAAGCTCTTAGAGCCCACAGCGCAGGGGAGGCAGCCGGAGGGCTGCAGCATGGAGCCCGGACCTGCAGCCCTGCACACAGAGGTGCCAGCCCCCAGTCCCCCCTTCCAGGTGGGAATCCACGCTCAGCCGCCCCAGCACCATCACTGTGCTCCTCGGGGACTGTGTGGGTGAGGCTAAGAACCCTCTGAAAACAGCTGCTTTCCCTCCCCCCGCAACTTCAGAAATAATTCCTGGGAAGCATTTATGAAAACAAACTACCCATAGTTGTTTATCTGAGCTCATGATCTGGGAACGTACTTTACACATAGGCCCTCGTTACACCAGATCGCAACCCCTGCTTTGGAAATGGCACATTCTATATGTGCCAGAACACAAGCTTGTTGCTTAGAACTGAAGGTCTGGTGCTAACATAAGGCTCTAGAAAACCTCATCTCCAACAGCTGCTGAAAAGATCACCTTTCCCACAGACGGACCCAGTGACAATGACCCCGGGGCCTCGCTCTGTGCCCTCAGGGCCAGCACCCACCAGGGCAGTGGTAATCAGGCTGCAGTGGGTTTATCAGCACGTTCGATGTAATCAGCAGCATTACCACACACCCATTATAATGAATGTACAGACATCTGTGGAGCGTGATGGACGAGCTGATAGCAGGCACGTTATAGAATCCATCTGGTTGGAAAACCATTGTCATTTTCAGCTAAAAATCACATTAGCAAACTTACATCACAACTTGGTGCTATTTAGCTTCAGACTAGATTCCCAGAGCAAATGCTGTTCATTTTCCTGTAGAGAATCTTGCAAAACATTCAGTAATGCAACACTTACAGCAGCATGATTTTTTTCCACTCTTTTTAATACACCAAATGCTTTAGTAATTCTGAGAAGAAAAAGGAAGGAGATTTTTGCCTATCTTGCAAGAAAACCTCCCTTGAGATATGGGTCTGTTCTGCATCAGGAGAGTTCCCTTGTAACCACATGAATTAGTGCTTCTATGAGCAGCAAGGCTATAAATCCAGGGTACCGGTGAGGAAAAGCTAAAGGCTGGGAGAGCTTTGGCTCCTCAGCTCCAGACCTGTGCTTCAGGGGTAACTGAACCTCGGGACAATCTAACGCTGAGTTTCCATGTGCCAAGGGCTAAAGGTGAGCCAAGGGCCGCTCAGGGCAGGGGACAGCAAACCCACGGCGCTGAGCACCACAGGGACGGGACCTGCCCAAGCTCCGGCAGGAAGCCCGTGGCAGTCAGAAAGAAAACCCCATTATCTCGCCTTCCGGTCCCCTCTGCTAACCACCAGACCACAGAACACTTTTATTGAAGGATAACGTTACAACAAATAGCTATTTTCTGTTAGCAGAAAACCCACTCTGTAGTTTTACTTTTAACATTCATTTATACTCTGACTCCATAGGAATGCAAGCCAGTCCTGTGACACAGCATAAACATCTCCCTCCTTTCCATGCCCCAGTTTTATTAAGTAATCCCCATAAAAGCAATTACCGAGCTTTGCGCTGAAAAATAACCAGGAAAAAAAGCGACAGCAAATTCTGTGCATCTTCATTTGCATACGGATTCCCTCCCTCCCCCTTTCTAAGGTTTTTGCCATGAGGTCTTTTATGTCTCTTTCAATAATCATATAATTATATGATTCCTAAAGTACACGCTGGCAACACTTCAGGGGATTTTAGTCATTACAGGTGACAAGACTTCTCCCGTGCCTAATGCTCGCTCCAATTTCCTTCCGCTCCATCCAGACGAGACGAAGAACCGACCGCCCCCCCCCACTCTCAGATGGGTTTTGGGGTCTCTTCCCTCTCCGCAGCGGACCCAGGCAGTCAGACAGAAACAAACTGCAATGAACTCCAACTGGAATGAAGCATTTTTTCAATTAAGCGGCCCATCATTTTTCCCAGGCACCACGTCCAACTATTTTAATGGCTTTCATATTTTTTCTTTAATTTTACAATCTGAAAGAAATGCCAAGGTTCCACCAAAGACCAAGAATGCTGTAATTCCATTTCTTCCATTGGTTGCAAGTTATTAACAAGCTGTCAAAACACCATAATAATTTTATATAAAGTTTGGCCGATTCCATAAACATCTCCTAGCTGCACAGAACCCTGATTCCTGCTCCCCCTGTGTGCAGCATGTACTGGGCTGGAGGGGATAAAGAGGCTGCACGTCCTCAGACAGCAGCACGAGAGACGTTTATGAGCCCCAAAACATCAACAGCAATAGTATATTTATTAGCTGATGCGCTTGGCACCACTGCAAGATTTAACAAGGCATTTCTTGCCCTAAAATTCTTTTTTTTTTTTTTTTTTTTGCTCTTCCATAAATAGAAGAGTTAGCAGTGAGCAAACCAGTCTCACTGCCCAACAGGAGGGGGTCAGGATGTGACCTGGGTGTCCAGCAGCGTGCCCCAGCCAGCAGCTCCAAACCTGAGCTGTACGCTTCCTCCAGCCCAAGCACATCCTCAAGCAGAGCCCAGACCAGGGATCTGGCTGCAGAGCAAATCAATCTACATTTAAATGTGAAACACAGAAGAAAACACCAAACAACTACAGGTGTTGTTACAGACCTAGAAGGAACATCTGTCGGAAGGGAAAATAATGCAATGATAGTCAACAGCAAGCACCACAAGCACTGTATTTAGATGGCAGGCAAAAGTGCAGCATAGAGACGTTCACAAACGTGTACTTCTCATAGCACACTCAGAAGAGTGCCCCAACACCATCTTGCTCCGTCAGCACTTCCCCAGGCCCAGTGACAGAGCCCAAGAGCCCCTGCAATAGAGCATTTCACTTCCAATTGCCACATCCATGTGGCACAGCTATACATAGGCAGCACAAGATTAAAAAAAGCTTTGCTCAGAGCACAAAGGGAGAAAGAGGAACGGTGCCATAAGCTCATGTTTTGCAGCCAGCAGCGCAGGGAAATCATTTTGATCCCTTCAATCCCCTTATCCATGCCAACCACTGACCTTGCAGATGCAACTTTTGTTCAAGTTTAGTCTCTTTTTGGCTTGAAGCAAGACGGTGCTACAAAGGAAACGCTCTCTGTTCATCCTGGAGCACCAAGTGCTACACACAGAGCTGCCTCAATGCCTGCTTTCACCTGATATTTCTGAGCTTCAGATCCAGAACAGCAAAGTTACAGACTGAGGCAGGCTGTCCTCAGGGCAGGGCACTCCCCATCCCCGGGGGCTCCGAAGTGCTCACCCCTCTCCTCTGTTTCACACCTATGGGGTCAACAACACGAAGACTGGCTCTCCTTTCAGCATCTCAACAGTGTTCTTAAAATTTCATCAGCTTTGGAGGAGGCCGGTTTTCAAAGAGACGGAACGGAGCTCATAAAATTGCATTCAGACCTTGCAAGGAACGTGACTGGAGCAGAGCTCCTGTGGTGCTGGAACACAGCAAAGCCAGGAGATATTTAAATGGCAAGAGCCACTTCACCTACATAAAACTCTTTTATACCTTTACGGTGATAAACTGGAGGCATTAAAGTGCAGTGAATTGGAAATTGTTCTCACTTACAGCAGGATGTTCACATACAACTGATACTGAGCTGCAAGTCCTCTACACTGGATTTCAAAACTTTATTTTAAAAGAAAAAAAAAAAGAAATGACTGCATGGGGCAGGACAAGCTGCTTTGGAGATGCTGTTTGCTCCCAGAGCTTGCTGCAGCACCGCAGGCACACAGCAGTGGGCTCCCGGCAACCTGCAGACCTTCTCCACCCATTTAAAATCTGGACAGGTGGAGGGAAGCAGCCTGCAGCGCCAGACAGCTCAGCACTGCGCAGCCAGGAAACAAGAGAGGAGGAAGATATCAGAATGAAAACACCACCCCCAAACCTCACAGTCGCAGGAAGCAGTGCGAGCGCCGTGGGTACTGCTGTGTGAGCGTGGCTCTGCAGCCCAGGCATTGCATCTCCATCACTCAATGCATTTTTAAAGAGGTACAGTAGAGCAATCCATCAGCCCAGCAAGCAGGAACCTCAGAGAAACAGCGCTGTGCCCAGCTCACCCCAGCCCTCCCAGCTCCCTTGCACTGTTGGTTTCCCGGAAAGAAACATTGTAATACTCAGTTCCATTCTGGGAAATAATTGAGAAAAAACATAACAAGTGCACATCCTTGACATACTGGGAGGACAAGAAAGTTCTCACTTCCCACTAGACAAGCAGCCAAGCGCACTGCTACAAGCAAACACTACCTTGGGTCCGGTATCATCTGCTCTTTGGACTGAGTGGAACACTAGCTACACTAGGGCCCTTTTATCCAGAAATCTTTCCTGTGCAATACATAACACCCTGTGTTTCTAAATATGATTATTATTATTTAAGGATAATAATTCATCTTCTCTGCATTTGTAGGTGCACTTCACACTGCAACAAGCTCCATCTCACCTTTCACCCCGGGTTTTAGCCCACTGAAGAAAGGCTGAGCTTTGAAAGGTGTGGGTGTCCCACAGCCCGGCCTCGGGTGAGCATGCCACTTCCTCCCCACGACACCGCAGCTATGCTCAATGGCACTGCTGCTGCTAATGGCACACCAGTGACCTGGGCGAGCAGGCACTGCCCTTGGCAGGGCTGAGCTCACAGCTCTTGTGCAAGTGGCCCCACACCAGGTGACAATGCCACCAGCTGATCCAGCCTGCACGCTACCCTACCCAGCAAGGCTCACCAGTGAGGCAAAGCACTCCAACAAGAGCCAGACCCCCCCACACACACCGCACCACCCTGCAGCACAGTGCAGGCACCTGGGTATCTCTGCTCAGGGCTAAGCAGGCACCCTGGCATCCCAGAGGCCCCCCGTTTTAGAACCATAGAATGGGTTGAGTTAGAAGGGACCTCAAAGATCATCTCATTCCAGCCCCCAAGCTCTGTACTCGGGACCTCTCACTCCTTGATAGCAACAAAAACACACTATGAGTACCTGCTTCAGACTGAAAACCGACAGCAAGGAGAGCAGATCGATACAGACTAAGAAGCCTGCAGGAAAACCAGGAGGCATTCAGCACACCGCCTACCCAGTCAGTCACCACCTTGCCTTGAGTTTAAAAACTACTTTCAGGACCAGCAGTCCATCAGAAACACTGACTTCACACCAAAATCACATTAAGTAGAAGGAAAACAAACACTTAGGCCTCGGAGCTTGTTTCAAACTTCAGGTTAGCCATGGAGAAGCTACACCGTAAAATGCACAGGGAGATCTGATGAACAAGAAGCTACACAGCCAGGCCAGCAGAGCCAGCACAGACCTCTGAAGCTGCAGTTGCAAGCACTGCTTTTCTTATCAGTGGGAGATCAGAGCACCAGCACACAGGAGAGCAGCCTTATCGGGACAGCAGCTGAAGAATCCAAGGACGCCGTGCAGAACCTGCTGGCACCGCGTGGGTTCCCTGAACCCCATGACACCAACAGCAGGGCAGTCGCTTGGGGGGAGGGGGGCAGTCGCCATGCTCGGCCCCTGGGGTCGGGTGTCTGAGAGGACCAGCACCTCCAGGTGGGCATGAGGTCAATGTCTGCCTGCTCCACCCAGAGACCTGCTGCTGCCCAACGCCTGCCTGCGTGTGGGTCCTCCAGGAGATGCTATAAATAGGTTAAACATTCCTTTAAAAAAAGAAATACACACAACTCTTACACATACACACACACACCCAGAAAGTTAAAATTTCCACACAGTGTTCCAAAGCTTTGCTGGAATTTGTAAAATTGATAAACAAAAGCCAAAAGGAAAACACAACCCCTCATCTTTATGACTACTTTGGGAGAACAATTGCTCTCCAAGACCGCATTCATTAACATGCTGATGAAGTTCCCTTTTAGGGCTGTTTTTTGTACTTGAAAGGAACAGCGATGATCAGAGAGCCCTCAGCCACCACTCACTCATTTCACTTCTCTCACTCTGATTCACCAATCACCTCCACGAATAATGAGTAGCTTCATCTGAACATAACAAGGAACACACGCTCCCCTCCGTCCCATTCATTTTGGGAGGCGCCCCAAAATCCCCCATCCATCTCCTGGGCTGCAGCACGCTGTGATGACCAGCACTGGGCAAACCCAATGTTCCAGCTTTTAGCCCCAGCGCTGTGCCCAAGGGAGATGAGCACCCCGTGCATGAACCAGTGGGGCACAGCCTGAGAGGGAGTCACGTTTAACTGAGAAGGTCCAGGGGAAGGAAGGGAAAAGAGAAGTCTCCGCTTCCTGGGCTGTCCGTGGGCTCTGGTTTTTTTTTTCCTTTAGATAAATAAATAAATGTCAAATCTGTCTTTACCTGATGGGGGTAGAGCTGGGGAGATGTAGGTCGAACCACAGGTGGGTATCACAGAAGCAAGATGCAGTATTTTCAGACGACAACTGCCACGTCAGTTAACTGATACGGCCCAAATGCCAAAGAGCTACAAGAGGCTCCACAAAGCACTCATCCTAACTGCCCCCAACACCGGGTCAGCGTGCAGGAGCCACAGAGAGCCCTGTGCTTACAGGAACACCACTGCTGAGGATTTTCTGAAGTGGGCAAGGGGAATTCACAGCATTTTGAGATAAAAACAAACAAAAAAACCCTTACGCCTTCCCAACGCTTCTGTCATAGAATTCTGCCTAAGCACTCAGATTTAATTTCCAGGGGGAAACCCAAAGCCCTGCTAGCACAGGTCACCTTGCCACCCAGTGACAAACACACCTAGAGGAAGAACACAAGGAGGGACCACAACACGCTATCATAAACACAACAAAGGCTCCATTTAGGATTAGAAATCAAGCAAAGCAGACTTTGGTAGTCCAGTATAACCCTCGGTCCATACACTCACTTATATCCTTTCTCCCTCTCCACTGACATGGAGGGTTCCAATTCTCACTTATTTTCAAAATCTCATCAGAGCAGATTTTAAGTACTCCAACAAAAAACACGTACGTGAACACAGACTGAAAGGCTGACCTCCAAACTAGAAGAAAACCACCTGTTGCAGCCAAGCACACCACAGCCCCAGCGCCACAGCATGCAGTGACCCCACAGTGCCAGCCAACCACATGGGCACACGCTGCTAACCAACAGTTGTGCCTCAACAACCCCCCTCTGCCTGCTGCCCTGCTGGGCAGCACCCACGGACAAGGAGAAATCCACAGCACACCGAGCACTTTCCCCTTTTTTTGTGTCACTGCCATTTATGAAGCACACGTGGACATCAGAGCACTGGGAGCACCTCCTGGCCCCGTCCCTGCAGGAAACACTCCTCTGGAGGAACCCGCTGCCCAGAGGCACTGGAGCATGCACACCCCCCTGCATGCAGGGAAATAATAGGAATCCATTTATTTCAGCTGCTAGCATATAACATTTCAGAGGGGACCGCTCAAAAAGACCTGTATATCATTTTACTAAAGGGCAAAACAACACAGCGCTCCCACAGACAGCTGTCTGTAGGGGTGACCAAAGTTTAAGGTCACCTCCCAGCCCCTTATCGAGGTTCCGGCCCCGTCGATGTGATAACAGGGCGCATCCCATTGGAAAAGCGCTGAGTTTTCCCTCCAGCCCTAGAGGGACCGCACTGCTCTCATCTGAATTCTATTTCCTGATAATGTGCTCATCGTGGGGGAAAATTTCTGCAAGGAGATGAACATTACTTTCTGCACTGACAGCTCGGTGGAGGCTGGGGGCTCTAATTGGACCTCTCTGCTGATGCGGATTTAGCTAAGAGCACACCCATGAAAACAATAATAATAATAATACAGTTTTGTGGCATGTTTTAGACATAAGCAGATCCCCAGCTTGTTATCAGCTGTGTTAGACAAAGTACCGGCCTTCCTGCCAGGACAACACCCCACAAGTGACAACGTGAAGGCCAACCACCAGCACAGCACCGCACACACACCTGGTGCTGCTCGGGGACCACTCAGCTCCACTCAGTGCTCAGGCAAAGGGAGCGTGGGCTCCCCAGGATCTGCCTCCAGCACTGGGGCTGAGGTTTCCCACACAGGACAGCACAGAGGTGTCACACAGAATGGGATCCCAAAGCGTAGCTGCACAGATCCCACTGCAACAGTGGGATCAGCCAGCAGTCTGTACAATACCCTGCATCAACACACAGCAGCGGGACACCTGCAGCACCCCAAGCTCTGCCCTCACGCGTGTCAGAGGGTGCGGGCAGAGGCACGGGGTGCCATTGGGATCCACATCCCAGGGCTCCCCAGGTGCCCCAATGGGCGCACAAACAGAGAAAAAACCAAAAGCCAAAGCTGCAGTTTGTCAATGCCCCTCTGAAAATATTGGATTTCCTGCTCTGCTCAGCTCAGCCCAGACAAGGCAGGCAGTATTTGCTCAGCAAATATTGTTTGTAATAAGTTAGACAAGCAATATTTTTTGCCAGCCTATTAACACCAGAAAAATATGTACAGTCAACAAGAGATGAAGAATTTGTTCAATTACTTCAAAAATGGGAATTATAGCCGAGGGATTATTATCCATTTAAACATCTCTTTTCCACAAAATGTCAAGCGCTGGCCATTTGCTGACCATCTCGGGATTGAGTCGCATTTTGGCACGGGGCAAGCACAAACTCTGCGAGCCGGGGGGCCCCGCACCATGGGACCACCCCAGCACCGCTGCAGCCCTCCTGTCCTGAGACAGGACAAGTGGGGGGCACCGCATGCAGCAAGCTGCCCCCCCCAGCAAACATGGGGATTAACACACAGAAACGGGCGCTGACAACATGCAGCATTCTGAAAGCACAATGTTCTTTTTTTTTTTTCCTCCAAAATTTTATTATTTTTTTTTCCTCCCACCTCCTCCAGACGAGGGGAAGAAACACTCCTTCCCACCCCCCTCCCCCCCCACACCGCCCTTTCGGCTCTTACCTCCAGCGCTTCCAGCGTGTTGAAGCTGGCTATGGCAAAGCCATCGATCAGGTCCTCTTCCTGGGAGCTGGACTCGCGGCGGCGGCGGCGCGGGGGC
>PPHD01001169.1:27909-46322 GCA_002909625.1 Bambusicola thoracicus | reverse complement strand
AAAAATCTTTCTAAACAAATATATCTGAGGTCTCTTCCTTGCTTTCTTGCCTGCTGTTCAATTGTCATAATTAAATTATAGTGCAAATTAAAATAAATAAATACAAATACATAATAACAAATCCAGCAATAAATGGTTCCTTGGCTGTATATATTGTTTCTCTGGATGTGGTCAGTCACTCATACCATAAAATTTAACTCTGAGAATCAATTGCAAAGATAGGGAAGATTTTCTGCCCACTGACTTCTAACCTTGAAGTTTTGAATTGCTGAACAGGAGTTGAAATCTGACTGTTCACACATTCCCCATGCCCAGACTATAGTGAGAAGAATGGAGTTTGCAAGTAGAGTGGGGTTGAGACAGGCAAATGTTAAGTGTCAAGTAGTGCACTGAAAGGGCATGCATCTCATAAAATAGCAGTCAGTTGATGAGGTATCAGACAACATTTTATGTATCTGCTCTATTTTTAACACGTGCACTTTAAATGAGATCGTACCAGTTCATTTTTTTCTCTCAAAGAGTCATTATTACCATAATTTGTTCCACAGTAAAATCAAATATTCACTAATGTTTTTCATGTCAGAATGACAGGGGGGAATACTATTTTAGCACCACAGCAAATTCTGTTAAATACAAGAAGAGTTTCAAGTCTTGTCGTGCATCTCAAGCTCTCATTTTTAATTAAGTCTCTTGTATCCTTATTTTCCACCGGGTGTGGGAATCCTTCAGAGCCAAAGTTGTCTGGCAAAAACACAAAACTTATCACAGCCCATGGCTTTATTAGATTCATATGGAACTGTTACATATCATTGTGGACATAATGCAGCATCTGCAATGCTTTGCTCTCTCTCACTGTTCTTTCTCCTACTAACACTAGAAAATAGTATTTTCTTTTCAACTCTTCATCTAAAGAGTTGCACCATCTTCTTCCTCTCCTCCCAAAAGAAGCTGCTTTTGAACAGCAAGCCCAGAACACAGAAGTCTGCAGAGATTAATTTTAATATTACTTTTGTTCAATTGATGGGGGCTGAATTTGTTAAAGCAGCAACATACAAGAAACATGTTTCAGAGATGACAGTATCTCTTGTGTAATTGCAAAATAAAAAGGGGTTTTTATTTCGCCCTGTCGAAGAAGAAAAATAAGGTAAGATATAGTAGCTGTTGAGAGACTGTGGTGCTGCAGAATCAGCAAAAGACCTTATGTGAATCAGCAATGTCCTTTGTGGCAAGGACCAAGATACTTATTATGGCTTCACATTAGGCCATTCCACTATCAAGCACAGCTTATTTTGAAATTGTACTTTAAAGAGTGTAACATGATGAAATGCGCAGCAATGACAGCAGAACAGTAAGGTCCCAGGCTGCAGCAAGCAAGGATTTGCTCAAATGCAACAGCCATAGGCAAAGAAATAGAGGAAAGAAGCTGCCTACCTTCAGAAGGCCTCAGGTACACAGGAACCGCCAGTAAGGCATCCTTGCCTCCACTAACCCTTACGTGAGGTTTACGAAGGGGTGGAGCCAGGATCCCTTCTAGTCTGTCAGGTCCATTGCGTGCACCTGAGCTCCCCTGAGTTGGCCCAGCCTTCCCACCAGGTGCTCAATCACTGCCTCAAGTCGTGACTTAGCATTTCCACTACAAAAGAGATATTTAAATTTAATCAACTCTGACCAATGACATCAACCCACCCCAATCAGATCCACTTCTATTAAGGTTTTAATTCAAGACTCTGTGTAAAAGACTCATACCTATGAAAAGTCAGTGTTCAGACCTCTTCTCTTGTGACCAGACACATGTTGAAGAGACTGCAGCAATCTGCACAATGTATATCTGCACAATGTGTAGTTACAAACATATGATACTTTTTTTCTAATTTTATTTCATAGATTGGATAAGTACTGGTTTGTGTAAAGAAAGGAGATGGGGTCTAGATAAGCATATGCAGTTGTTTGCACTCACGCTAAGAGATCTAATGCCCTCAGTCTGTTGTATGTGCACTTAAATGACAAAAAAAAGAAGTCTGCCCTCAGCTCAAATGCTCCAAATTACAATTTATTTCACATTATCAAGGAACATGCTGAGGATCACCTGAGAAGGATAATAATTATCTCACTGTAAGCAGTGCTCTCAGAGCTCTCTACCATGTGCCTATTTTGTCTTACTCAGTGTGTATCACTTTGATTTAAAATCATTTCTAAAAATTCAGTCATTGTCTTTGGCTTTCATTCTACTTAAGCTATCACATTATGCTGCACATGGACTGTTTTCTTTCATTATCTCAGGCCACCCTGAGTTACGCAGTATTCATTTTTACTACACCTCCTATAGGGTAACACATCTAAGTTACAGACTAGAATATAGGGCTCAGCGTGCCAGTAAGGGAGGCATATTTGCATTTATATGCCTGCCCACAGTGACCCTGGGGGATGAGGTAAGCAGAAGCTGTCACTTGACTCAATCCCTCTAAATAAATGAAGGGGAAAAGAGACTTGATAAATGCACAATAATCAACACAACTGTACACTGAAAGAATTATGGCAGAGAAGGTAAAGAGGAAACAGACATGTCTATTTGTAAAATGCCATCCTAACAAGGAGAGAGAAAGAGTTATAAGATCACTCACCTAAATACCTCCCAGGATGTCTTCTCTGATTAAGGATTTGTGAGAGTTATTGAGTTTTGAATTAGATGCACTTTAATAAAACAGTAGAATGTTCTTATCTGATTGCACCTGTATTGATTGTGTTAAAGAGGTCTATCCTCAGATCAAGGTCAATGATTTTACATAAACTGACTAGCTAGATGGAATCACTAGCAGTATTTAGGACTCCCACAGTTTGTCCACCCCTTCAGCGTGTGATACTGTAAAATTTAGAGAGGAACTCAGTATTCATTCTATATTCTGTCTTCAGGCAGCACAGTACTTAACTTTAGTTAAAGTACTAAAAGTATACTTTAGTATAAAAGTAAAAACTTATTTTCCAAAACACCGTTCTTGTTACTAAACTATCTAGTAGGAGTTCTTACCAACTAGAAAATATATTTTACATCATATAAACAGCAATGTTTCACAGACTTAAACATTAACTACTTCAAAAAACTGTAGTTCGTATAAATGTCCTTCTTAACTTGATTAAATTGGGACATTAATCCAACTCATTTTTCCCACTGGCTTCAGTAGAGCTGATCATAGAATCATAGAATCATCGAGGTTGGAAAAGACCTACAAGATCATCCTGTCCAACCATCCACTTATATTCTAGCTTTCTTGAGTGGTATTAAAATTTGGGTGGTCTCTGAGTGATATATTCACAGATTTCCTCAATAACTATATATATGTAAAGCTTTGTACATACTTAAATGAGATACACACACACACCTGTGTGTGTAGACATGCGTTGTGGGGTAGACCCAGTCCCACCACCAGTTGTCTGGAGAGACTAGCCTCTTGTTTTTGCAGCTACCTAGGAGTGAATCTGTCAGACAGACCTCTTTCTGATCACACTCACTTGTTCCTGACCCCACAGAGGATGAAGCAGAGGAAGAGGTCTGTTCAACAGGTTGCTCACTGCTGAGGTGATACTGACGCTGAAAGTAAGAGCCTTTGGCACAGACCCAGTGAACCTGCACTGTGGCTAAGAAGGGGAGGAAGCACCCATAAGTAGCCCCTCTCAAAGCTCAGCTGAGGAGACACTTGGCTTGAAAGATTTGCAGATAAGAAGTGACAATTTGTTGCAGGCCAGGGAGATGCCCTGGTAAATCTGTGCCTCTGCACATGCTGCAGGAGCATTCCTCTCTTCAAGGCAAGGGATGGAAACCAAACATTAATTGTAAGCAGAAAAACCTCCTGTCACATTTACAGGTTGGGAAAATAGGTTGGCTAGGATCCACTAACCTGGCCGCTACCAGAGAAGTTGCTGACAGGCTGAGGAAGAGAGCCTGGTGAGGACAGCTGTGGGGAGTGATGGCTCGCTGCTGGGAGAGGCCTGGGGACAACGGTGATGCAGGTGCTGAGCCTGCTGGAGGCCCAGATGGTGAGAAACTTCCTGAGTAATATTTCCAAATGTCACCACTGAACCGCATGGAGGGGAGAGGGATTCCAATACCTATTAAAAGCCAGTTTTGTTCATGACAACAGGAAGACTGTCAGCAAGGCAAGGAAAACCTGCCACCACAACTCTGGACGGAAACACAGCTCAAGAGCCTGAAAAGTAACTGCTGATCTTTCTGGGTAAAATTGAACTCTAGTCATGGATGAACATATAAAGAAAGCAAGATTTAGAGGACACAAAGTTTGCCAAAGTCATTTGGATATTTCTCTGGAATGTCTCGTAATTCTGTACATCTCAAGTGTCAGAGGTCACCTGGCCAAGACAACATACATCCAAAGGACGGGAAAAAAGTAAAGCACTCGCTAGCTACCTTTAAGCCAAAAATATCCTATTTGTTATCTACAGCAAAGAACACCAATAAGAATCTTGTCTCATCTTCAGCTGGCATGTTTTCACAAGGGGTGGGATTTCATGTGATGATACATTGGCTCCCATCTGTTTGCCTTGTTTTCCTGATGTTCCTAAGTGCTGGGGAGGAGTGAGTGTGTTCATTTGTGAGTTTTCTTCTCCCTGTGTTTTCATGTCAGAGTGAGTGCAGAAGGGAATTAGGAGATGGTACTTCTCAGCCAGAAGTACACCCCAGTGGTTCAGATGAGTCCATGTTCTCTACCTGATCACACAAAAATTTCCCTGGATTAGAATCATAGAATCACTAAGGTTGGAAAAGACCTACAGGATCACCCAGCCCAGTCATCCCAAGTAACAACCATTAGTTGTTACATATTTGCCTGGGCAGCTGAACATTCTCTGTCCACAAGTAGGTAAAAATCATGATGAATTCTGCTCAAAGCCAGGAAAAAAAAGAAAAAAGAAAAGAAAAAAAAACAGAAAAAGAAACTTACCTCCTATCAGTAACAAGTAGGATCCCTTTTCCTTGCAATTCCATTGAGCTACCAAGATATGAGATACTTAATCCTTTTCTTTCACACATTTGCTGCTTGTTTCATTTCTCACTAATTAACTTAATGCAAGAAAGAATCCGTAGGCTTTTGAACAGTCTCAGTGACTTGTTTCTCAGCTGTAGCAGTTACAGGGCCTAATAAGCACAGAACTCCTGATGCAATTCCAGGCAGCAGCATTGCTCTTTTGCTGCTGCTCAGCGAGGATTTTGATTTTCTTTCATTTGGCAGAATGAGCAGAGGTCTCCATCCAGCAGATGGGTAGCTTGCCTAGAGAGGTCCATGTTCAGGTGCTGGGAAGGAAGGAAACTAAATGAGCAAGCAAGGCAGCGGCTTCACAGAATGCAAGCCATCAGATCAATTCACTAAATGAAACGTAGTAAGCATGTTACTTCAAAGAGATTTGTACCTTGGCAACCACAGATTTTTTGGGCTTGAAGCGTGATGTTTGCCATTTCTTCCAGCCTCATTTTTACTTCTAGCAGCTGCAGGAAAAAGGTGCAAAATATAGTGTCTTCACATCCTAGGAGGGAAAGGCCTCAATTTAGGGGAATCCTCTATGACTTTAAGAACTTGGCCATGTTTTCTTTAAGTAAGGAGGTAAGGGTATTGCTAGCTGATGCCCCACAGAGGCTCAGGCAACGGGAAAGAGGCTAAAGACAAATTCTTGCACTTACTAGTCTGTGCCAATGTCCCACTGCCAGCCTTGTACTGATGCTGATACCCACTCTAGAGCATTTTGCCAAATTCTACCTGTAGCTTCATTTTCAGAGCTGTCAAACCCAGCAGATTCCTCAAGGGAAGTCAGAACATCGTCTGTGCTGATTCAGTCAAGAGAAGGGCAATGCAAATAAAATAAGCTTTTGTTTCAGTTTCTGTAGTGACAAAGACAAGCTCTTGAGTGCTAACTCATGTTCATCCTTTCTGCTTGGATTGTAAGATAATCAGGGCCTTTCTCTGCTAGGAACAACAATTGGGCTTCCAGAAAAACTCTGAGGGACACTGGTGCTCTAGAGATGAAAAAGTAAAACCTTCCCTGCCACCATTTGGACTAAGGCCCAAGGAAACTATCTCAAAGCTACTGAATTCAGGGCCTGGCTGGGGTTTGCCAGCTTGGGCACAAATAAGGCGAAGGTCAGGTGATGTTTTGCTTTGGAATTGGCAAAGCTTTGGATTCGAGGTGGTTATCCTTCATAGCTTCTCATCAGTACTTCCTCACTGAATTACCCCAAGCAATGCCAAGCACTTGTTTTTCCAGTCTTCCCAACACACCTCTGGCCACCAGGACCAGAGGTTGCAGGGGCACCTCAGAGAAGACAAGGTGAATGAATGATCACTTTTCAGAACTTGGTGACACTTTCAATCTTACTCAACAGACTGCATTACAAATTTGTGTCTGTCTTCACAAGTAGAAGGGCTGGACTCATGTTTTTCCCTTCCTAAATGAGAGGGAAAACAAAGTTATCCCTCAGGATGCCTGTCTTCAGTCAATAGAGATACAGCAGTAGGCACAGTGTTTGCAGTAAGTCAGAACCAGAAATAACAAGCCAACTCAAATCAAATATCTGTCAAGTCCCTATCTTTTCCTATACTAGGAATGCAAATGTCTCCGGTTTCTATAAGCACACATTGGAAGCAATCACCATATGCTTTTTTTTTTTTTTAAACTAAGAAATCTAAAGCCAGGCAAAAAAAAAAGTTCCATGTATGAGCATAAAAGGAAACATCTCAGCTCTCTTCTTGAAAAGCTTTCAGGTGTGAAAACATATGCAATATGTTCGGCTCCAAAGCATTCGGTTCCCATTCCAAAAATCAACATCTTCTGCGACACTCTGTTGGCAGCCCCCTACCAATGGAGCAAGTGAACGTGGAGGCAGAGGAGATGTGGCGCTCTGTGCAATGATGTCTGGGCTGGCATCCGACACTGCCACCCATGCCGCACCTGCTGTCTGCATCCACCGAGTGCTTATCTCCAGGCAGCTGTTAAATAGGCTGGCACCTTTTGTCAGCTGCAACTTCAGCATGGAGAAAGAAAAAAAAAAGAAAAGGAAAATTGAAACAGACTCAGAGAAAAATACAGGAAACTGGAAAGCTCTTTAAGCCCCAACTGGAACAACAAAACATAAGCCTTGGGCGGGAGAGGAAGAAATAGGAGATGAGGAAATGTATAGCAGCTGTTGCTAGAGCTGCTCAGCATGAACAGCAAATGGTCCCACGGACACCATTTTTCTCTTGTGAGATGTCCACCTCTGCCACATTAGGTTCACTCAAGATCTATTAACAAAACCAGATACTCTATTCAGGCTTGTAAACAAGCATCACACACAGAGGTGCATGGCTCACTATGCCTCTTTTTTGCCAGTATCTTTAATCTCTCCCTCTCCTACTGCAAGAGTTTGCTCATATTTCCAAACAAGCAAAAAGAAACAACATGAGTCATCAGATGCAGATAAAGCAGGAACCTGTGGACTGTATAAACTGAGGCCCAGTCTCCCAGCTATTCTCCATCTCTGCCACCCTTGGACATAACCTTATGCAGTGAGATACCTCTCCTTCCCTCCCCATTCTTTCTGGGGTGAATTAGGACAGAGCAAGAAGAGGAGGGTACTTCCAAAAGCAGACTTAAGTCTGGTGAGGATAATGCATCCAGGGCTTTCTATAGTTAGATAAGAGACAGGTGTCATCAAAAGTATGGCTTGGAACAGGAGCCTAACTTGGCTGATCCCTTCTCGGTGATTCAGACCTCATTCTTTTTCCTGCCATGTGGCCTGTGAGGGAAGACTGGAAGAAGAATGAGACCCCAGCCAGGAGGGAAAGCTGCAGAGCCGTCAGCACCACGAGTCTCTAGCTGCTGCTGGAGCTCCTCACACAGTTTTGGCTGGGTTGTCAAATTGTGCTGGCAGGCTCCTACCTCCAGCCTCCTGCACTGTTTTCTGATGAGCTTCCGTCTTCCCCTGTTTCTCCTTCTCACTTCATTTTTCCTCCTTTTCCATTTCTCTTGCTTCTCCTAAGGCAGCCTCCCATGCCCAGCTCTCCCCAAGCCTCAGCACCAGCATGATGGTTGCTGCTATGGTACCATCATCTCCACCTGTGCGCTTGACATCTGCCTGCTGTCCAGGAAGGACACATCACAAGGGCTTCAGTGTGGAGAGCAGGACCTACCTGCTGGTTGCACAGTGACTGGGTTGCTACAGCTCATTCTTGGTAGTTAGTTTTACAAACCAGATTCACTAGTTAACCCGCAGAACCATTTTCTCAAAAACGTGGCTGTTCCAGGCAGCAGTAGGGCTCATGGGAGTGCTGGGAACGACACATGAGCATTATGCAGAACGTCTTTTCAATTCTGCTTTGTATGTGTTCACTCTATAAAGGTCCTCCACACGTATACAAACCCATCATTTGTTTTTCATGACACTCAGATAAACATGAGGCAATGCTGCTTTCTGTCAGCAAGAGTGAGCAAAAGTGATAACAAAAACAACAGGATAAGGAAGCTCACATCAATAAGAGGAAAGCATCATTTTTCTACTTTCTGGAGCTTTCCTGCCTTAAATGCCTCATTTTCACTTTTCATACACATGAATAATTGTGAAGTAGGAAACTCAAGCCTAATACGCCCAGTCTTTGTGGCAGGTTAGCTCCTTAAGAGTACAATTTTAAAGTCAAAGTTATGGTATTGATACAGCTATGGAGGCACTGTTATCGCCTCTACATTTGTAGGAATGGGCTAGACTGGCATAAATATCACAGTAATAACACAACTTCATTGTTCTAGGGTCTCTATAGGTACACTGCTTCCAGTATAATAGTTTCAAGCCTATATTTAAAGCAATACAGAAACTGCATGTAGGCAAACCATTGGAAATTTTTTTGCTCTTCAAACAATCGTAATCAGAGGAACAATGCTGACCCCACAGCAGTGGGTGGGAATTTTACTTCACGTTGTTTTCAGAGTTTCTTTCAGCTCCCAGAGAAATTTCTCTTAAGTCACCAGGCTCTCATGGTGCAAACAGCTTTTCGAGGTTAAGGAAAAAAAGAAGAGAAACGAAAAAGAAAAGAAATAACACCGACTGATCAAAGGCAAATCTATGAGTGCGTCGCCTAC
Source organism: Bambusicola thoracicus (assembly GCA_002909625.1). Taxonomy (NCBI): domain Eukaryota; kingdom Metazoa; phylum Chordata; class Aves; order Galliformes; family Phasianidae; genus Bambusicola; species Bambusicola thoracicus. The sequence goes on along the minus strand of PPHD01001169.1, from coordinate 37,208 downwards.
ATACACATTAACACCTCATTAACACTACTTGTACCTACAGAAGAAATCAAGCTCGGAACAGCTCCAGCACAAAGTAAACAAGTCCTAGGTAGAAACCCTGCTTTTTTTCTTCTGAGAGCACCAGAGTAGCAGGTCCTTGATTGCAGTAGCTTTGTTCTTTCCGTTTATAAGAATAGGAACAAAGATTTTCACCGTTCTGAGATAAAGAGTTCCCACATGAGAGCTCCTAACGATCACGATAAAAACAACAACAGCAAATTGAAGATAACAGGAGGGTTATTTCATGTATTTTTTTAAACATAGTTCCAGCTCTAAAGTATGGCTAAAATAGCAAAATAATGAAAAAACATCAGAAGTTGGAATCAAAGACACATGAAAGAATAACATAACTTTGCAAATGTTCAGCAGCCCTGAAGGTGAGATAGCATCATAGAAAGGGACCGCAGCTCAAAACTTTCAATAATAACTCTCCGTTCACCTGGCATCTCAGCTCTACCCCTTCCCCTCCACCTACTCCCAACCACTTTCCTCACCGAACCTCCAACTCAGCCATCTTTGCAGACCCCTTTAAAACACTGGCCTGGCAGAAAATAGTCTCATGAAAAACAAATGGAGCGCAACGAGGCTGTGTCTTTGCTTCAGCAGTTCAGGAGAAGCCTGGGCAGAGCAGAGACAGCCAGCCCTGAGCTTGCACATCACATGCTGTTTTACTGTGATCCTCTCTACCTAATCATTAGCAGGCAAAGGGAGATCTTCCTTAGACTCATGCTGAATTTACACCCATTTCACTTCTCTAAAACCAATTTAGTTAAACTAGATCAGATGTTCTTATACAGACTTAGCTAAAATCAATTCCTAATTGATTAAAACTAACTTGAAATAAAATTGTCTAGGCTATAATAAAGGGTGTCCACGGCAATTTAAGTGACTGGATTTAAAATAACCCCATTAATTAAGCAGCTACAGCTGCTGAGCTTTTCATGACTGGGTTTGCTTCCTCCTCTGTGCTCAGTAAGTACTGGGTGTGATGGAGACTGAACCCCAGTACATGCACCTGGTGCTGCTGAGGAAAGGCAGAAAGCAACCTGGAGATCAGGTTATCATGCAGAGTGCTGGGTTGGCAACCTAGGATCTACTCTCAACTTTCCATCCAGACTCTTGGATTCTTTATGCATGATAACCTCCCTCTGTTCAGGTTAAAAGTGAGAAGATAACTTCCTAGGGGCAGAGACTGTCTCATACCTTGTGACTGAAGCTTTGTGCCAAGGGGATGCAGTCTCATCTGGGCCTTTGGAGCACCAGCGTTTACTAAATACCTGCCTTTTCAAAAGGATAAGTACCATACCTCACTGCAGTCTTTTTTTTTTTTTTTTTTTTTTTTTTTTTTTTTTAAGATTGCATGTGTCCGTGAATGTGAGAGAAAATGAATCAGAAGGCTGCTTGTCTCCACTTCAGGTTTCTGTCATGCTCTAAAATCACATCCAGATGGAAGAAAAATAAATAAATCGTAGTCACAAACCTGCTGATGAAAGTAAGCTGCATTAGCTGGTGTGATCCTGGGTGCTAACTACACATTTGGGGACTCTTTTAGGAAGTGTCTGCAGTGCAGCAGAGCTTTAGCACCAGCTCACGTTGTATAGCAGAGGGTCTGGGGAAGCATGAAGTGTTCAGCTGCATCAGTCGGAGGCTCTCTAAAGCTGGAAGCGAGGCTCAGAGCACTCCATTTTTATGAGACAGAATGCACCTGCTCCGAAGTTAGGCAGTGCAAGGCTTGGGTTCTTGAAGCACTGAGCATTTTTTCCCCACAGAAGCAGTACTCAGGAGTTTTTCTGATAGGGATGAAGATAGCTTCACATTTCTGCCTTTAGGGAGGTGCAGCCGTACAGGCTAACAGAAGTTAAACAAATCAGATCCTTCTCTCTGTGCTGCCAGTCCATAGTGGACTGAAATGTACCCAAACTGCTTGACTGCTAATTCAGAACAGAAGTGAGCCAAGGCTGGAAATGGTTATGCAAGCGATCCCAAGTACTGGATTTGTTGGTAAGACAGGATTCATACTCAGGCCACCCGCTCTTTCTTTCTGCAAAACCAAAAATCAGACAGTTATTTCCTCCAAAACAGCCAGAATGTTTCTATGTCTTCTTCATTTCCATGTTTTGATTCTCTTCTTTGCCATCCAGCCCACACAACATCCTTCCACGCTTCCAACATTTAAACTATTACACTGCATTGGCCACATAAGAAGGGTTCTCCTTTCTATTCAAATCAAAATCTTATCTTAATGTCTGTACAAAACAATGGTATGGGACAAATGGACATTTACAGATATTCCAGTGAGATACTTAAAAAAAATACAGTTGCTTTCTTTGATTTTTTTCCCCATCAGTAACTTCTTTAGCAACATTAAAAGTTTTATAAATGATTTAAAAACATTTAAAAATTAATTTTTTTATGAGATGTACTCAATTCCAATGAAATTTTAGTGAAAAGTGAATAAGTTACTTACTACTTTCAAGTACCACCTTGAATTAAGATGCATATACTTGTATTGACATATGTGTGTGTCTGTTTGTGTGTGCATGCACTCTTTGCACACTGAATTATCCATGTATCAGAAATATGTATGTCACACCATTTGAGCTAGATCCCAATTTGAATCTTGCCAAGTTTCAGAGATGTGTGGATCTAAACTTGTTGCTCAACACACAATTGATAAAAAAAGAAAAAAGGAAAAAAAGGACCTATTCAAAATTAAGAATCCATTTAAAGCTCAAACATTTCTCACCAGTAACCTTTTTCTGAGTGGTAATGACATTTGAGTTTTGCAGATGAGACACAGTTGCATGAAAAACACAGAAACAGTATGTCTCTACTGAGGTAACATCACAGGATAGCATTCAAATAAGCAACTAGAACGACTGCCAGAATAAATCAGCATATTCCCACTGAGATTCCTACCACATGAAAACCAGTATAACACATAAAGGGACACAGCAATTTCAAAATCACATTTTTATCCTTTGTTGTGAAAGGGAATGATACTAAGTCAATAAAGAAAAATGATAACACTTTTGATTCGATTTCTTTAAGCATTCAACAGGAACTTCACTTCTTACTCCCTGTATAACCAACCTCATTTGTGTAGGTTTTTCAGATGGTAACAGGACTGTGTAATGTGGATGTACCTAAACTAACAGAAATACTGATGAAATACCAGTGGTGTTCCCCAGAGGTTGGTGCTGGTTCTGGTCTTGTTCAACATATTCAGCAATGACCTGGATGAAGGGATAGTCCACCCTCAGCAAGTTTGCTGATGATACAAAGCTGGGAGGAGTGGCTGACACACCAGAAGGCTGTGCTACCTTTCAATAGGATCTGAACAGCCTGGAGAGTTGGGCAGGGAGGAACCTGATAGGGTTTAACAGGAGCAAGTGTAGAGTGAAGGGAGAATAACCACATGCATCAGTGAAGGTTAGCAGATGACCTGCTGGAAAGGAGCTCTGTGGAGAAGGACCTGGGGATCCTGGAGGACAACAGATCAGCCATGAGCCAGCAGTACACCCTTGCAGCCAAGAAGGCCAGTGGTATCACGAGGTGCATTAAAAAGAGAGTGACCAGCAGGTTGAGGGATGTTATCCTCCCACTCTATTCCGTCCTGGTGAGATCACATTTAGATTATTGTGTCCAGTTCTGGGCTCTCCATTTCAAAAAAGACAGGGATCTCCTAGAAGGAGTCCAGTGGAAGGCCACAAAGATGATTAAGCACCTGGAGCACCTCTTGTATGAGGAAAAACTGAGTAACCCAGGTCTGTTCAGCCTGGGGAAAAGGAGACTGAGAGGGGATCTGATAAATGTTTATAAATACCTAAAGGGAGATGGGAGGCAAATGTATGAGGCCAGGCTCTTCTCAGTGGTGTGCAGTGATAGGACAAGGAGTAAAACTTGAACACAGGAAGTTCCATACAAACACATGGAAGAACTTCTTTATAGTAAGGGTGATAGAGCACGGAAACAGGTTGTCTAGAGAGGTGGTGGGGTCTCCTTCTATGGAGGTATTCAAGACCCAGCAGGACATCTACTTGTACTACCTACTGTAGGGAACCCGCTTCAGCAGGAAGGCTGGACTTGAAGATTTCTTGACGTCCCTTCCAAACCCTGCAATTCTGTGATTCTGTAACAAATTCAGGAATAGGGGAACTTAGAAACAACTGTGATGTTAGAGATGCTTTCCGTTTTGCAGCTGACCATGTTCCATACTGATTTTTTTTCCTTTTCTTACCAGTCATAGTATAGATTTCTCTTAGTTGCAGTTCTGCAACTCAAACACAATAAATTATTGTGCTAGCACACTAAAATGCAGTCATATTTAATGGTCTATCAAAAACAATTAAGTACTTGAAGGCATGCAGAATAAGATCCCTGAGAAGATTATGAAAACGCAATCCTAATAAATAATTATAATAAACACAAGCCTTGAAGACCAAATTTTGAGTGTGTGGAGGTTTAGCCATGAGCCCACAAGGCAAGCTGGATAGCCCTACCAACAAAAAAATGTAGTTGAACTGTGCAACCATCAAACTGGAAGAGATAGCATGTGCCTCTGAACAAGGAGCGGTATTTTGAGTTTTGGGGAAAGAGTATAACTACAGTCATGTGTCCAGCTTAGGGAGCTGGCATCTCCGCCCATGCTGTTACCCACAAGATACAAACACATCCCCCAAAACTTCCTGGTGTTGTCCTCTTTGGTGGTATGGAGTCAGTGTCAAGGACTGATCAAGGCTGCCCCAAGACCCCTGGCTGCATCATCATCCCTAGTGGCAAGGAGGGGATGGCACAGTGGCTCTAGCCTTGTGCATCACACCTTGACTTTAATCATGGCAAATTTGAAGCCCACATTTTGAGTGTGCGAAGGAGTCATCCATAAATATATGCCCATTTCCTGGGAATTATTTGTTCCCAGCACTCAAGAATGAAGATGACATCTATGCAGACAGCATTGGAAGCTGTTCCACTGCCAAATTAAGGCACTTACAGCAGACAGTTTGCTTAATTTAAACAAGATGACTACTTCTCTCTACCAACTCTAGCCATAGCCTGCTCCTGAGCCTCAGGCAGGCTGAATTGCTCCTCTCACTGTGAGCTGCAGTACGATAGCAGCTGTGATGCCTGTGCTCAGCTCCTACAGCACTTGCTGTGAAGGCCAGCCTCCTGCCTCCATCAGTTTGATTTGCAGATTACCACAAGGAACTTCAAAAGTTTGCACTTGAATAATAAATACATAAGTAAACTGGCATGAATAACTCTCTGGGGAAATCAGCAATGAATTGCCAGGTGTATTTCTTAGTGGGGAAATAAAAAAAAAAAAAGGAGAAAAGGAAAAGATGAATAACTGGGAGAAAAATATGCCCCCGACTTTCTCTGGTCACAGAGCATTGACAGAATAAGAAGTGCTGAACTGTGGACTATTTGGAGACATTTGTCAGTGACTGCACAGCTTCACCAAATTCTGAGCTTTATATTTGGTTAATGCTATTAGAACTCAGAAAGACTATAAGGAAACAGAGATTAAAATGATATCTGAAATTAGTATTTCTGCCTTTTTTCCCCCCCACTTCTGGGTTATTCTACAAATCAGATGTTATGAATTCTTATCTTCTTCCCAAATCAAATAACCTCAGTGAGTGGCAAGAAAGAGGAACCTCCAGCAGTCTGCTACTCAGAGCTGTGGTTTATTCTATCCCTGCCTGACTTTGAGGCAGCTTCATTAACTTGGACTTAGACTCCAGCCCCAACTCCTGTTGTGGAGAGAAAAAAAGGGATGAAAGAAAACCTCAACATGATCCAGCCAGACCTTGAAAAATTAGACCCACAGAAAAAAAAGAATGCGGTTAGAACTCGAAGACTTTTTTTTTTATTATTGGCCTTGTAATTTCCTCACTAAACACACTTTTTTAGCAGCCTACCCTTCTCAGAATCTTAATCATCTAGCAGTCCCTCATAATGGCCCCATTCATGGCTTTGCAGAGCAAAAGCACTGCGATATCGCAAACACAGGAACTCAGAAGATACAGCATGTTCCCAAGGAAGGGCTGCACACCCACAGATAGTTGGCAGAGGGAATTTGCTGCTTGGAGAACATAATATAATACAAATATGTGGATTTTTTTTCTGAAGCAAGGAAGAGGAGATGCTGTGCCTAAACTGCGTGTAAAGGAAAAAAAAAAAAGGGACTCTGATATATAGCTCTGAATAAAGCTGAATATTACAGGCTCTCCATCTCTCTCCTCTACCATTTCCGACTGTTCATTGACTACCATAAATTAATATGATGTGATATATTGTATGGCCTGAAGACATTCTATGAGCTTTTGAAATCTTTTCCAGCAGGAAGTGTGAGGCATCACTTACTGTTTAGGCTTTTTTGGGTTTGTTTCTTTGAAAATGAAGCACAGGCTGAAAATATTTCAGCTGGACCAGAACAAAGAACAACGAGTTGGTCAGCATCCTTGGAAATTTTCAGCTATCCAAGTACATACTTCCTTAGACCCCTTATGTGATAACAGAAAGAAAGAAAACACCACTATATCAGGAGGAAAATAACTGCAAAGATTTCACAAACAAGTAGCTCTGAGACTGTTACCCCTGAAGCCCCCCATGATTTATGCTTTCTAGTAACTCTTTGCAACCAGTTTTCCCCTCTTAAGAGTCTGACTTTGTCTCAATAAAACAGGGAAAAAATAAAAATATATGTTTTCCAAACAGAAACCTTACTGTATGCAAAATACAGCTCAGAAAATTATGTTTTGTTACTCACTTTAACTAAAAACCTTGTCAGAAAAGAAAGATATACCAAAATAAGCAATATGAGAGTTATGTTTAAAAAAAAGAATAATCATTCTGAGGATGTATTACCTCCTTGGGATGACAGTTTAGTTAATACACTTGATATTCTAATGGCCCTAGTTACTGTACCCAGTATACTCATTTAATATTGACCAAGAGCCCGTGGATAACTTTATTAAGGTCTACCAATTTTTATTTCAGCAGGAAGCAGTGTGCTGTCTCCAGAAATGGTGGACTGGACAAACATCATGAGCCATATTCCCAACAGCAGTGGCAAAACTAAAGTAGACTCTGAAACAGTGCTAAGAATTATGGGGAAAAAAATGGCAAACTCCCTTTGTTTAGCATCCTCACACGACTGAGGGAAAGTTCACCTTCACTCCACAGTCCAACCAGCCTAGCATTTACTGTTTAACAAGAACCCTACCATATCTAGCATGTGAAGATTTGATCCAGATCAGTTTCCATATTAGAATATACATAAAGATCAGAAAAAATGAAGGGAAAAAAATAAAAGAAAGCAGCAACAACTATTACGTAGGATAAAGAGAGGCATTCGGACCTGAAGAACCAAGAGGTGGAGATTTATTAGCAACAGATAACTGAAGACTTACAGATGCATTCAAACCTCAAGGTATAAGACAAGAGAAAAAGTTTACAGCACTGGTTTTGGGCTCTAGGCTCCTTTCCAGAACACTGCTTTTACCTACCAGATGCAATCTCAAAGAAAACAAAAAACCCAGAGGCTATCCAGCAGCTTATGCATGACCTTCATTAGGAACCACCTTCAGGTTGGTGGTACTCCAGGAACCTCATTGCACAAGCATGTACCAACCCACCACCATGCTGGCGCCTTGTCAGAAAAACAAAGGACCTAGAAGAAAGAAACAGCTTATTTCTGCCTGTAGCAATTGAACAAATCAATACAATGGGAAAGGCAATACAACAGAGGTGTGATGACAGAAGGACCAGCACAATAGAAAGGTGCTGTAAAGGAAGAGAAGGAGATTGCTCACCCATACCAGAAGATTCCAGGTTCACAAGGGAAATCTTCCCCAAGAAGGGATCTCCAGAAAGAAATCCTTCCCCAGGGGCGGTCAGCCTTTAAATGAGATCTAAGAGAGGTGCAGCCAGGCTCTACCCCTTCTGGTCACACAGCAGAATTGCCTTCACCTGTGCTCCCAGGTCTGACCGGGTCCTTCCTCAAGGGGCTCAATCAGTGGTTCAAGCTCTGACTCAACAGTTCCCATACGCTGCCCTGAGAAAAATCTCTCTTCCAGAAGGGACTGAGCTGATTGCCCTATACACACCAGACCACCCATCTGTACCTGTTCTACACTGATATGGTACCATCAATTTCCACATTTCATGAATAATAAATGCATATATTAAAACTGGGGATTGCTGGAGAAGATAGTTTGAAGGAAGCCGTAAGTTAAACAGCAAGAAATGCATCTAACACTTGCATTTACCCACTGAAGCCCAGAGTTTTGCATCACTAGGCAGAAAGAACAAATTGACCTCTTCACAGAAGTGGTGCACTGAAGATGTTTAATGAATTGCTTCAGAAACAGAATCAGTTCTACAGCGAACACAGGTATCTCAGGGAGAAAAAAGGCACATAAAAGCCCTGTGAAAACTGCTGACAGCACTAGCTATGTGAGAGACAATCAAGGTACTTAACGTTTTAAAACACATGCCTTGCATAATAACCAACACTGCAGAATCCTCTGTCTCTCTTCCAGGCACTGAATGAAGAGGAGCATTGCTACACTAGGATCATAAAAGATATCCTTAAAGCTTCTTGCATAAATGCATGTGTTCTGAGCAGGAGAAATGTTAACTTATATACCTTATGCACCTCAGGATCGTTTCCCACCTCAGAAGCAGAGGGAAACAGGAGAAGGGGGCATCATGCTATTGATTTTCTACCAGTATGTTTAACCTTTTGTAGCTGCTGTCAGTACTCCCAGTGTTAATGCCAACAGCAAATGAACTAACTGTTGGTGTGCAGGGGGCTTGCTTCAGCCATAACGTTTGGGAAATCAGAGGTCCCACTCAGCCCCAGGTTAATTATTTTAAAGACCATACCCAAGTGGGTGTGGATGAAGGAAAGAAGGGGAAAGAGTGCCTGCAAGTTCAGGCAGCATTTTCTGCAAAAGTTACAACTGGCTGCTGTGTAGCTCCCCTGAGCCATTGGTTCTGAGTCATGTCCTAACACTCACTGCGGAGAATGTACACAGCTCTTCTAATGAGCATTTCCCTTAACAAGTGCTGTGCTCAGGCTGTGGGTGGTGAGCAGCCACTGCCAGGCTTCCAGGCCTACAGAGGCTGCTGGAACAGGGACAGGCATTTTGCAAGAGTCAGTAGCTGCAAAGACTGGTAATAGATTGTGGAGCCCTGCATTTCTGGGTCACTGGGTCAGGTTCAAAAGCCCAGAAAAGTCAGCTTCATCT
>PPHD01001169.1:0-27879 GCA_002909625.1 Bambusicola thoracicus | reverse complement strand
CTTCGCACACTTCCTGCTGTTACAGCTGCTGTCTATAAAAGGAACTTCAGCCAGTAGAAAAACAAAGTCTCTCCTTATCCCATACATACAGAAGACCTGCATATGCATGATTTGCAGCAAAGGAGAGCAATGTTTGGTCCCAAACCAAATGTAGGGCTCCCTTGCAGTAATTTGCANCTCCAGCAGTCACCTGGTGCCTACACGAAGCGAGGCCACTGCTTCTTCCTGAGCAGCTGCTTGCTCTCACTGCGAACCCACACCAGCTCTGCCGATGACAGCTTTCTCAGGAAAGCATGGAAGCAAACTGACGTATAGCTTGAACTGCTCCCTGATGCCTGTGAAGCCTTATTTATATCAGGCAGCTGATGTGTCATCCTCATAGTAAATTACAATTGTCTTGAACTTTTGACCAGTATACCTCCACCCTGCCCACCAGTGTAGCTGCACCAAGCACGCTTCGCACACTTCCTGCTGTTACAGCTGCTGTCTATAAAAGGAACTTCAGCCAGTAGAAAAACAAAGTCTCTCCTTATCCCATACATACAGAAGACCTGCATATGCATGATTTGCAGCAAAGGAGAGCAATGTTTGGTCCCAAACCAAATGTAGGGCTCCCTTGCAGTAATTTGCAGATGGGCAAGAGCCAGGCGCTTCCAGCAGCACCCAGGTGGTGCCCAACACCCAGCCCCGGCACCTGTTCCCCACTAATGTGGCAGCAGGTACCAAGTCTTAATATCACAGTGTCATGATGGAGTTTCCTAAAACGTACTAGAAGCTTTCTTGTTGTTGTTGTTATTACCTCCTCCAACACAGTTTGGGCTTGCAATATTAAGACAGCTTGGGTTTACATACGGAGGGAATACAAATAGCTTTCCTGCAAAAATAAGTGATGAAAACACACCATTCGATGGTGCTGTGTGGCTTACAGGATTTACAGTCTCCAGTTTGGGATGAACTGCACAATTCTCTTGCAGCATTGCCATTATGAATAATGCGGCCACTCTAAACTCACACTAATAAAACTGGAATGTATCACTGCATTGTTCGGCGCTCTGTATAGGAGAAACCCATCCATTAGTGAGGCGGGCACTGAAAACTCATTGTGACAGGAGCAGCGCAGGGACAGCTTCACAGCAGCTATTCAGAGTCACTTTACAACTTCCTGAGCACAGCCGAAGCTGGGCTGCATGCCAGCAGTTTGGGAAATGGCTGGCAGAGGAGACTGGCCACTGATTTGTAGATCACATGAATCCCCAGGCAAAGGAAAGAGGTAGCAAGAATATTTGCTAGAGGGTACTTCTAGCATGCCCACAACCTGTCCTCATCATTTGTTTCAGCCCACATCTGCCTTTTACAAGCCTCTTGGCAAAGCCAAGTTGCTAAGTCTGTGTACATCAGACAACCTCCCAATTTCTTTAGCTACCACTTCACTTTTGGTGGTCACCATAGCCTGCATGGACCATCAAGAATGTTCAAACCTAAGTCAAGCAGGCACTGTGACCAGTAACAAGGACAGCCCAGCTTCCTGAAGCAATGTGCTCTGAGGGAAGCTCTCCCAGCTCCTGGGGCTGCTGACATGGTGGGCAGGACTGCAAGCAGAGTAGGTTTTGTGCTGCCACCAGCCCAGCAGCAGGGCTTATGCCCACAGAAGGCTTGTCTGTCCTCTGAAAGCAGAGGCGAAACCAAAAGCAAAGCAATAAATATCTGTCAGCAACACTATTTGCTCCCCAGCCAAAAGCCTCTAGACTTCCTCACTAATGGCTCACACATGCTGCTTCCTACATGTCCCATGGCCAAGCTGGCCAGCCTCCATTTGTCCTGCCTCAAGCCACTTTCATTCAATGAATGCTTTTACACTAGAGAGTTACCCAGGAATGTACTCCCACCACGAGTTAACATTTCTTCTGCATGAAGATTCTGACTAGTATCCTAATGAGTTCAATTGCCTCCCTATAAAGAAAGCCACAACTTTGCTTCTGGATTGCTCTTTCCTCCAAGCAGAAGTCCTTAACCACAAAGAACAGGCCTGTGAGTTCATCCAACTGCTGTGACACAAAGAGAGCCCTGGCAGGAAGTTTAAATTAAACATTTTTTGGTGGGTGACAAATCTTGGCCTCCCTGGAGCCTTTGAAAGCCCCAAATGAGGTGCAAATTAAAGTTCAAGGAGCCCAGAAGAAAATTATTTTAGTTTTTTGACTTTCAACCCAGAAAGGAAAGTTAATATTTTAATTCAAAATAGCAGTTCAATGATTTACTTTCTCAGTATTAATGGATGCCTCCTGCATGTTTCCCAAGATAAGGCTGTGATTCACATAGCAGGCATACCCCAGAAACTCAAAAGGTCAAAAAGATGGCAACAAAGAATTTTGTTAATATTACCTGCCATCCACTCTATTCCTTTGGCTATTTTAGTATCAGTAAATAACTCTTTACGTTTTCTGACCTAAGCAGTTCCGTTTGAGAAGTTTCCCAGCCTGGATGTTTCTAAAATGTTACCAAATGATTAAACACAAATCCTCAAATGAAGAGAGCGGGTTTTATTAAATATCCCAGAGCAGTGCTGTCTGCCCGCACTTATGCCTGTGTCTGGCTGCTGGCTGATAAACGCCTTGGCTTTAAGATATTACTTATTAGCATGCTTGTATATTTCCACCTCACACAGTCACCCAAGGGTGATTGCTATCTGTTAATTGAATTCCGTGCCAGCAACTGTGTCTTTGTGTGCCTGCCATTATAATTTTGAGGATTGTGACTTCATTTCCTATTTACAAGTTGCAACGTTTAAAAAAAAAAAAGTATTTATATATAAATAAAGACAACATTTTTGCAGCTATGAGGCAAAGTGGGGGAAAATCACATGTGAAATGCATAGGTGTTTCTGTTCTTTTGCACTCCCTTTTCTGTTTCTTTTTAAAGGCATTCTGCTCCTCAGCTGAAACAGAGCTTGTATGGAGAAGTAACGGGAAAGGGGGGCAGAGGGGCTTATGTTCAGAGCAGGGCAAGGTGAGGTTGCAAAAATGCTTGGGTCCTCACCTTCCCAGCACTGGACTCATGTTACAGGTCTACTGGATTTGCGCAGAAACTGCTTTTTATTCAAGCACCTCAGAGTTATTTACCATCATAGCCTTCATAACAATGGTTTTTGGGATGCTTCTCCCATTATTTCAGATGAGAAAATGCAGTGTGGGCATGGTTTGACTCTCCCAAGACCACAAGGTGAGAATAAGGAGAAGTATTCAACAAAACACACAGAACCCCACTGATGTCTCAACGAAGCTTGGCATGTCTGACCCCTAAACCTGCGTCTTAGAACCCATGCCTCATCTAGTTTGTGCTGGCCTCCAAACAGAAGCTGAAGCTTTTGAAAAGACAACAGACCTTTTGAATGGCAAGCACAGGAAACTCCTGGACCACCAACCACAGTTGGCTGCTATTGCAGGGAAAGCTGGTCTATAATTCCTTTCATAAATGTGTTGGGATTCAGTTTATAATCCCTCCAAGCTTTCTTGCTGCCATTACATCTGTAGTAAAGTTGTTCAAGAATCTCGGTCCTTGGAAGATGAAAAGCTGATTTCTCTGTTAAGATCCACAAAAAGCACCTCCTAAGGAAGAGAATGTTAAAAAGATTGGAAGGGGTCATGGCCACCTCAGACTAAGGGTCTATGGAAAACTACTGTGGTTCCTTTTATCCAGCCAATTAATATTTCACAGAAAAAGCAGTCAAGCCTACAGTTAAACAAGCTGTTGATGCTGCGTCCTTTGTGGAGGTGGATTTCTTACTGCCCAGGTTATGCTTCTGAGCCTGCCTGCTGTGAGCGCACGTCTTTCCAAATGTCTCCATAGGCAGCATCTGAGCAACGAACTGGAGCCTCCCTATCTAGATGTCAGACACTAGCAAAACACTAGTTATTTCATAGGAAACATTATGAAAGCATTGCTTTTTAATAAGATTCTCAATATTTCCTGCAGCCTGTCTACATGATAATCTCCTTCATCACTGTTTTGCTTTACCTTTTTCTATAGACACAGTGTGCTGAGCTGCAAGTGAATTAACATAAGAACCCCAGGAAGCGATAAAGACTTTTCTGAACTAGAAATAAAAGGTTCAGGATAAAATTCATTTTAAAATCCTGGGAAATCTTTACCCAAGTGATATTACTGTACTCCAACCTGTCCTCAGCTTAAGAAAACTTGGGTTTAGTCTGGCATTTATTAAAAGGCAGGTTGCATATTGCTATAAATTAGCTTAAGAGATAATTTTTGCTTGAATTATTTATATTAATCATTGATTCAGCTAATACTAAAAAAATTGGCTTTAGCTGCCCTCCTTTTATCTTGCAAATCCTCTATAATTTTTTTATTTTTTTTATTCAGAAAATGAAACGCAGTTACTGTTTTCAGTGAAAAAATACTTCCAAGGACAAACCCTTTGCAATACAATAAATGGAACTAAGGATGGCATCTATGACTGAGATCACTCAACTTAATCTGGAAATTTATGATGGCTATTGAGAACTCCATACACTTGAACTACTTTTAGATTGGGTATCACTCTCATAGCAGGTATACATTGTGCTGAAATTAAATTTCTGGAATTTGTTTGCTTTCTTAAAATATAGGAAAGCATTGTGTGTGCACAAACTCCATTAAAAACATACTTCTAATAATCCTCCCACTAATCAAATTAGACAATTTGGGCTGAGATCCCTGGGTCGGTTTAGCCCGGAGCACAGGAGCTGAGGCCTCATGGCGGCTGCAGCTCCTCACAGGGAGTGGAGGGGCAGCTCTGAGCTCTGCTCTCTTGTGACAGCAACAGGGCCCGAGGGGATGGCATGGAGCTGTGTCAGGAGAGGGGCAGCTGGGGGTTAGGGACAGGGTCTACACCAGAGGGTGGTGGGCATGGAACAGCTCCCTGGGGCAGTGGGCACGGCTCCGAGTGCCAGAATTCAAAGAGTGTTTGGACACTGCTCTCAGAACTGCTCTCAGATATACATATGGTTTGAATTTTGGGTGGTGCTGTGCAGAGCCAGGAGTTGGACTCAACGATTCTTGTGGATCCCTTCCAACGCGGGATATTCTGTAATTCTTTGATTCTACAACAATCTCTGAAACTAAAGGAAAATAAATGAGGTCCATAATGAAATAATTGCACTGAAAGTTATGAATTGCTTACTTTTTTTTTTGTTTTCTATTAAAAATATCGTCATATGCAAAACATTCCTACAAAACTTTTCAATTCTGATAAAGCAGCATTTCCTGGTGGAAGGTATTCCAGTCAAAAACCTTTCAACAAAATGTACTTCAGACTCAGGCTTTGATTATATGAGAACACAGTGCTCTTTCAGATGTCTCAAATGCAAAATTAGTCTTGCTCTATGCATGGCTCTGGACTGAGAGGTAAATTAATGCAGGGTGTTCTCTTGTTGCAAGCTCTTGCAATTGGGATGGGAAAATGAGACACATGCTCACTAGGCCAGGTCTGTTGCTTAGGTGACCAAATCCAGGGAAGACTTCTTTCCTAAGAAACGCTGCAAATTTGGCCTTGATCCGATCCCAAGGCTTGGCTGGAGCCTGGGGCCTTGGCCAGAGATGTAGTCACGCACCCATCACAACTGAAAGCTCTCTGAGACCATCAGAGTCTGATCAATAAAGGCTTTATATAAATAAAGTAATAAATTATGAGACACATATATAACTGGGGATTGAATTAGGATTGTACCTCAACTCTGGCGTTACGTAAATCTTAGTGCTTGGCTTTGCAATGTTAATATTTTTTGAATCTGTAATTTTTGTTGTATAATTGTATATAGTACATAATTACTCATAATTCATTACTGCACATGCGACACTGCAGACAATGTTTAGACATTAAATCTCAGCTCAGTGATTGAATAGAGGGTACACTAAAAATAAATATCCGTGTATTTTGTAAATATTTGCATAATGAGCTATTTAAATGCAAGAGATTCTAACATATGTAAACAATTGGAAATACTGTATGTGTGTAAGTCTAAAGTGGGTGAAAAAAAATGTACACAACTCCTTCTAAAGTCATATGATTTAGGAGTCAAACACAGGATATTTTTTAAGGTTTTATGTAGTCTGGTGCTACAGACTGTAAATGTTTGTTGTATTAAAAACACGTTGCTCGGTACAATTAGTCTGCAAAATCTATAGCTCAGAGCCTTGGGTGACGAAACAGCAGAATGAGTGGGCATTAGTTACTATCCAGTTTCAGTGAAATGTCTTTGCAGTCTGTAGACTGAAGACATCCAATTGGCTACAGAACAAATTCAGCACAATCGATCCTATTCTGATAACAAATACCAGGTGAAATAAGTTTCCTGTCATTTCAGTGCTGCCTCAGAACAAAATGTAGAACTTCTGCTGCAGAACCTTCACCCAGCTCAATGTGCAGCAGTGTATACAAAAGGAACTCAGAGAACAGCTCCACCAAAACACACCACTTGCTTCTTTTGATCTTAGTCCAGTCTGAGACTTGTGGACCTGTACGTCAGATGGCACCTTAAAGAGATTCTACGAGACCTGCTGCAGATTAAGGGTTTCAGCTTGATTTCTGCAGAGGAAGTGTAATGGTGGAAGACAGAGGGAAAAATAAGACTTTCAAAGCGAAAGCTTTTCTTTGTGTTAATAACCAGCCTGAGCTAGCTGTCAAGGAGAGAAACAATGAGCATTGTACTTAGTAGCTTGGCTGCCTACTGACTAATTACTACCTCTGTAGAAAGCAGCTTTTGCGCTAAGGACCAAAGCACTCAGATCATATTCACAGTCACACCCCCGAGCTTGCAGCAGATTAGGGAAAACGAGTAGAGGACTGTTGCTTCCATCTCCCTCAAAATCCACAGCTCAGTCGTATCAAAGGACATTGCTAACAAGATGCATCCCCTCCTTTGGTGCACTCCACATTTCTATGCTGGAGGGCTGCCTTTGAGAACAGAGCTCTGCAACTACCACAACTACCTGCTACAAGAGGTGTTCAGGGTCTTAGTTGTTCTCCCTCCAGGACCCGGGCTGGCAGGGCAAAGGGGTGAAAACCCAGGGGAGAGAGATGTGGTTGCAGAGAACCAGAGGTGGTCCAGGCTCTGCATCCACCACTCCCAAAGGGCGAGAAGCCAGCTGACACGGCCAGGAGCAGAGGGTCTCCTGTTTTCAGTGAGATTCAGTCACTTTACAGCATATGGAGTTCCCTCATTCTGCCTAAATCAGCTTGGTGTCAGGGCCATATCAGAACAGCTGCCAACAGCCCCCTGATCAAACTAAACAGAGCCCGTGGGGTGACAAGGACATTCCAGCAGCACCCCCTTCCCCAGGTGACACCCTGCTGCCATGCTTCAGCCTGCAAAAAGACTCTTATCACCTGTGTCCTAAACAGTGTCCATTGTAAAGCCTCAGGCCCTTGGCCTTCATGCTCAGGCCAAACTCCTGGCATCTGAGCAGTTAATAAATGTTTGAGTCACTGGGGAGCTAATTTAAGAAGACCCATCATAACTGGGTGTAGCAAATAATTGGAAGGCTGAAGACATGGAAGATAATATGAGATGCCTTTGGCTGGGTGTGGGTGTTTATGTGAAGTGTAGGGAGCAGCTTTTGACTCACAGGCTAAGTTAGCTGGGCCAGATTTAAGGCAATGGAAACTTCAGTATGAATTCTGGAGAAGGAAGAAATAAATGTCATTTTCTTCTATGGGGCGTTTAGTTTCAGCATTAAAATGAAGCATATCTTCATTAGTAATGTTCCCAGTCATCAGACAGATCTGAATGTTTAAACCCTCCCTTTCTTACTCCTACACTACCTTTCAGACATCTTGTGTCCAATTCATAACAGGCCCTACACCAAGAAGAATGTTTTCTGCCCAGGCATTCCACATGCTTGGAGGCAAAAAAAAAAAAAAAAAAAAGAGTGCTCTGAAATGCCACATGCCAGAAAGCCATTTGGGTTGTGGGAGAGAGCCTCGCAGTGTGCAAACCACAATCATAGTCACATTTCTTGTACCTTCCAACAATCAACCCACAAAGCTAACACCACTCAGAAATGCTTTTAAGAAATTTCCTTCTCACCTGTAATAAAGATAACATTTACACTGCTGCTCCTTGTTGAGCAGCTATTCTTAAAACTGACAAGTGTTCTTGACTAACCTGTTTCCAAAGGCAGCTTGAGGAATAAAAAAAAAAGTTCTCTGAAGGCAGAGGAAAAAGGTCAGTCGATTAGTATTCTGCTCGTTTCTCAAAGTCTCATAACATAAACTACTATTATTTTAAAGTTATTATTAAAATAATCTTTAATTAATACAGGGTAATTTTGCATAAAAAAGAAACCTCCTTTTTTCTTTTCTCCATCCAGAAATAAAGGTGCTGATATGAAATTATTCCTCTATTGGAAAATATCTCCAGATTTTCATCACAAACAAATATGTAGGGACTAAGCACTTCTGAGAAAACTTATATAATATCTTTATTCTATATATGAGGCTCTTTTCCAGCCTTCTTTCTCACTGTCCTTACTTGTTTCTAGTCTAGTCTAGTGTCTGCTTCAGCCTAATGCTCTTTGAAGAATAAAAGGTAAGCTGAGCCCAGATTATGTCTGAACATCCAGCTGTACTGTAAGATGCACATGCTGACAGAAGGTAGTTGGAGTTTAAGGTCTCTTGGACATCTCCTCTTGTCCGTGATTTTCTCTTGTAGTCCACGAGACAGAGCACTGTATTTACAGGAGTTTGCAGATGTGTAGCTGCACAGCTACATTTATGGTACACTGCATAGGCTATCTTAAAATTCTAGGTAAATAAAGTCTGTATCATCCCACAGGCTTCTTCCAAAGTACAGTTTCCCAGAAACACACCTGTCAGGAATTAAACACCAGACCATTACACCTCCTGCTTTCCAGAAATGGAGGAACAGAGGACATCACCATTTAGCATGTGCACGGGTTAAGACTTCCCGTGCACTTACAAATGTGCAAGCAACACATGTAGACACTCGGATTTGCTCATGCCTTCCTCCCAGCATATTTTCTCCCTTTATTACTGGGGAGCCTCAAACATTGGACAGTTTCTTCCCAGCAGAGGTATCTCCAGCTCCTAGGTTTGCCCCTGCCTTCTGCTTGTCCCATCCCTGCCTCTTCCCACCACCTTCTACAAAATGCCAGCGAGGTAAGCCATCAGTCCTTCCCAGATCCAGGTGCCCAGCATTGCCTTTCAGGCGCTGCACTGGGCAGAGGCAGTGAGCGTGCTGGAAATAAGGAGCAGCAGCTGCACTGCTGTAAGCTCACAGAGATAAGCAGGGCTTCTGTCAAAGGTCCTCTATGCAGCTGCATGCTTTACATGCCTCAGGACAGCTGTTCATTAAGGCCAATGCTAGTCTTTAATTGAAAATAGTTTTAAGCAGCTGTTTAAAAGGCAATTCACCTACCTTGACCTCCTTTTACTCCTTTATCACTGCAAGCAGGAGTTTGAAAATTGTTCAGCAGAAGCTGTCTCCAAGTGCAGTAATGTCCATCTGCACAGGGTGTGCACAGCAAAAGTCCCCTCTGACAAGTCTGACTTGTGGGGAATGGGCTTCAAACATCTACACGCCCTAACTTTTCTGAAAGCAAAGATAAAATTGACTAAAAGGAATCAGAAATAGAAAGGTATGGAAAGACAATTCACGTGCGGAAACTGAAGAAGGAAAGGTAGTGCATCTTGAAAAGCAGGTGATCTGGGACTACACCAACAGCTCTTTATATTCCAGCAGCTGAAGGTCTAATTGAGGCTGTACAATTGTCTTCTTGCTATATAAAATGAAATGTGCTCTCTCTCAGTGATAATTATTGCTGAAAAACCAACTGGGGGAAGAGTTGAAATACAAGACAGGATCAATTTTATTTGTAAAGTTTTTTAATATTTCACCTATACATTTAACTGTCTGAAGCAGATATAAATATTATGTTAGCAACTGTGTCATGTAATGAGGGTTCACTTTTGATTTAAAAACTAAAGGGAAACAACCATCACCATGTTATGGATATCGTAATTTGTTCCACATACATTTTTTCAATATCAAGGTGTAGTAAATTATTTAACTGGTTAACAAAAATGCCTATAAGCCTCCAAAGACATTGTCAGAGCACTTGGACAACACCTGAAGAATGTCTTTGTATTCTGTGTTAATTGTTTTGTAATATTTAGCAGGAGACTACCAAAAAAAAAAAAAAAAAAAAAAAAAAGCAGATGAATAATATGGAGGTATTGCTTAATCTACACATCACTTCCATATAATAAAAATGTACTAAAAGTATTGATTTTTCAAGCCTTATTATGCATTGATCTGTTTCCTGTTTTACTGACATTAACAGTATTTGCTTCCACATCAAGTTTACTTTGCTGATGTCATTACCACACAGTGCAAACTGAAATCACAAAGCAAGATACGAGGTTCAGGTTCAGACACCGGTTCCAGATACCCCCACTGCAGTGCAGCTTGGAGTTCATGTTTAAAGAACCAGAAAGATAAAAGCTTAATTAATACTTTTTCTTTTCTTTTTTTTTTTTCATTACAGAATATATGCAACAAGCTGGAGGCAAGAGAACATCAGCTATTACACGATATCACCTAATTTGATCTCTTAAATCTCAGGCATCAGTAATATTACTGATGCAAATAAATAAATAAAACAAGATAAAGTAAGAATCTGACATGTAACATGTCTAGGGGCCTTGCTTCTATTTTAAACCTATGAACTTCGGGTAAGGATCAAGACTTTTCCACTGAAATTTTTACCCAATGGGTATTTATTTTTCTCCAGCGTAATGTGAGGCTGCTGTTGGTTTTGGCATTAATGCATTAGAAGTTAAATTTATGTCAGCATCAACAGATCAACTATCAGCTGTTGCTATTAACTTTGACATCAAAATCATTAAGAAATTGCCATCATGTAAATTAATTATCAGAATTGTATTGGCATGAATGCATAATGATGTTACTCATGCAAATAATTAAAGAAAATGTACAGTCAAAAACACATTAGAATAATGGCACAAAATGCCATTATTCTGGCTTCTTGACAACTAGGCACTATTAGCTTTCAGCACAGTGAACTTTAAGGTTAAACAGAAAGAGACGGGGAAGTCTGGTGCGGGGCTAAAGCTGCTCTTATTTGTGCCTATATTTATTCAGCATACAAGACTGTAGGAATGAATAGCAACATTTTTAAACTTGTCAAAGAAAGCTTTTTACATCATTCTGGGAGAGATTAAAAAAAAAAAAAGACCAACAAAGCAGTAGAATGACTTAGAGTGCTGTTGTCCAAAGATATACGTTCTTTTGTTGTTGCTAATTTCACGTCTCAAAGGGCCTCCAGCACAGAAAGGTTGCTGTTATTAAAATGCTAGGATCTTCCTCAGCACAGGAGAGTAATAATTAACCTGAAAGTATTTAGTTATCTCCGTCCACCCCCTACCCAAAAGGTAATTATTACCGATCCGTGCGCAGGGAGGGAGTGGGGATTGCAGTGCGTGTGTGCGGTCTCTAAATTTGATGTGCAATGGACTGAGGTAACTTTTTCATTAACAGCACATGACTGTCCCCTCCAGTAGAACAAACATTACTAATGGCGCACCATGTTACTCACCAGCCAGACACATTTCTCTTAAATGTCTCTCCCCATTCCCTCCCAGTCCAACAGAACTGTCTCTCAGTCGTGGTTTTGTACTTGGACCAGAAATGATACTCTAAGAATAAGGGAAAACGGCAATCGTTTCCAGGATTCTTGCCCTCCGGCTCACATCCTTATTAGATTTAGGAAACTTCCCCCACCCTGCCTCAAAATCAGGAGTTCACATCCTGCAAACAAAATTCAGTGTTTTATAAGCTAAAGCATGGAGCAAAAGAGCTTTATATAACTTCCTGTAGAAGGCTACTTCCAATGACACCCAAAAGAGAAGGAGTATCTCCAGAGTAAAGCAGAGAGCTAGGAAACAGGACATCTGTGAGCTGTTCTTGGTCCCATCCTAGTTATCCTACAGAATTTCAGGTAAGACATTTAAACGGATTGCTTTAAATTTTTCCTGTGCCCAACTCAGAACAACAGTGCCCACCACAAAGAGACGTGGCAAAGGCTCCACAGTTAAATTAAAAAATACATATCCGTAAATTAAAAGAAGTGAAACTACCTAAACACGCACAAGTAGCCTAGATGTTTTGGAGGAAATCTGTAATAAAAGATCAGTTTCTGATCTAACTCCTCAAAGCTGCAGCTGAGGCTGCCAGTACAGGCTCCTGCATGTCTGAGGAGTCACTTCTAATCCTCGGCTTGGACCCTCCTTGTTGCCGCACTTTCTAGTCCTGACATAATGAACTTCAGTGCGGATACGGGATGTGTAGGCAGGCAATCTAAGCCTCAGCTGTGCCCAAAGGTTTGGTTACTGCTGGGGTCTCCTGGGCGTTCAGAGCTTATTTATTTTCTCCAGTTTGCCTGGAGGGGGTGTGGGGGGACACACAGAGCAAACTATTTTAGGGCAGTCAAGATCTCTGGCACGAATTTGAATCACAATTCATATCGGGGCAGCAGCAAATGTAATTTAAAAAAAAAAAAAAGAAGAAAAACCTTGAAAGTTATTTCTAGTTTTCTTTAAGTTTTGTATCATGCCTTGGGGATGGCCAACTTTTCAGGTACACTGTGACTTTTTATGGTGATACGCAGACATCTTACTCAGAACAGTTTGTTTAATGATGCCCCGAGCCTCTGACTTCTGTTTAAAAATCCACGCTTTGCTTCTAATCCATCAACAGATAGGTCAAACTTGTACCCATAATTTAAAGTTATGTTAATAAGATCTATGACATGTCTTGCAACATTTTATTGATAATATGTAATGTATTATAAGTATCATGAGCTTCCAGAGCCGCTGTCACTCTGGGATTTTGCACATAAGGTATTACATCTCAAAAGCATGCCGCTGCAGTGAAAAAAGGACTTTAAATAAATAGGCTGGCACAGATCTGCCTTCAAAGGGACAGTCTATAAATTCACCAGCAAGATTTACTGTGTCATTCAAGCTTGAATCAACACAGGACGTACACTGTGTAACCGAGAAGGGACACACCACGTGGCAGGTTGCTTATAGTGCGGGCAATATTGTAATGCAGAGGGTGTTTTGCAGGCGCATCTTTTCTAATTACACTGATTGCCACCTCCCATTTACAATCACATACCTGCGATGAGTTTAACTGCAGTAATTGCTGCATGATAAATTTATATAAGGAAAATATTGAGTGTCTGTTAAGTGCCTTATAATGCAATTTAGCAGCTGGGAAAAAAATAAGATGGAAACAACAGCGTCCTTTGACTTTGTCAGCTCCCCATAGAATGTGGTAATGCAGCCTATGTACTGCATTTACAAGATCTCTGAGGTACAGTAGCTGCATCTGGGTTAGAATGAGCATCTCTAAATGTACACATTAATGCGTAGTTTACAGCCACATCTACTTATGTGAGTTTACTAAATTCTGCAGACAATATTTTTGGCTCCCCTGCTGTTTGTCAGTGGTATAAAACTAGATTCCTGGGAAAGGGCAGACAGGACGTTACTTTGGGAGCAATAAAACCCTGAAATGATGGTCCCCGTTACATCACTCGAAGATGTAATTCACTCCAGGAGTTGCTGCTTCTCCACCCAAAAATTCAGACACAAAATCTGCTAGGAATCAGCTTGATTTTCTTTCCCATTAAAGAAAAAGTAGTTAAAACTATAAATAATGCAGGATACCCTTCTCCACTTAATTCTAAACATAACTCTAGCTTTATAGGGGTTAGGACCCGGAGCAATGTAGTGCCAGCTGGGAAAACAGGCACAGAATGAGCCCTCTCCACCAAGTTCAGCTGTGGCTCTGCATGTGTTGTTGTTACACCATGAGCAGAAGTCCTGGCTCAAGTTACCCACTCTCAGAGCTGTCTCTGACTTTCAGAGGTCAAGATCATGTTACCTGTCATCTTCTCCTACGTGAGCAAAGGAAACAAGTTCTCCCTGGCTGCTTTCATCTCTGCCTACAGAGTGGTTGCTTGACAAGGAAGGCTGTATTAAGGATGTGATCCGCTAGCCAAACGTACAGCAAATTCAAATGTTACACTCCACAAGCCAAATTGGAGTTGCAACTAATCAATCCTGTTCAAAACCAGAACGGAACCACACAACCTAGTGTTCAGGCACGTGGAATAACAACATGCACTGTATGCCTGTCCCTCAGAAAGATTTTCTGCAGTTTTAGCAGAGATATGGGGAGATTTTTGACCCATGTTGTTTTGGAGAGCAACACTCCGCTTGCTTTTCTAAGAGGAAATGTTTTAAATTATCATCAGCTACTAACTGAAAAGGGGGGATTACAGACAAGCACCTGGAGTGTTGTATTGAGAACTGTAGCTCTTCAGCTCTGCTCCCCACTCAGCTCTGCATCTTACGATTTTGGGTAAATGACTTTAACCCCTCCACACTTCAGATGACAAACCTACGCAGCAAGCCTCTCCTGTCTGAGTGCTGCACTTAAAATTAGTATTTTTTAAAGAGCTTTGAGATTCCTGAGTGGCCTGATCAATTCTGCCAACAGCAGCATGGAATTGGATGGTCATTAAAGTCCTTTCCAACCCAAGCCATTCTATTATTCAATGATTCTTACTCTAGACAGACAAGTATCTTCTGGCCAGATTCACTAACTGTGAAGTATCCCAGAAAAGAGGAATTGCTGAAAAGACAGTAAAGCTCATATCTACAGTATGGCTACTGGGAACTCCTGCCATATAGTTGTTCTTTCCATTGACCTTTCCAAACACATAGAGGGTGTCACACATCCTCACAGCTGTTCTTGTGCTCTTGCTCTCCCAAAACATACTAATCACAGTGGGCATCTGGCTGCCACAGGGTGACCCAGACAGCCCCATGGCCTGGGACAAAGCTTTTACCATTTCTTCCCAAACCTCCATTCCTGTCCCTCTTGTAAAATGGGGTTAGGAACAATCAGCAGGCTGTTAGGAGAGTTGGAGCTCCTTCGAACTCTCAGTTCTTCACTATGAACAATTTTTTTATCCAAAACTTCACTTTCCTGTCAATTCATCCTGCACAAGCACTGCCCTGTAGTGCCTCTGACCTGTATTTCAACAGGCAGGTGGTCACTCCCCTCCCTGTTTCTGGTGGGGATGGTGGTGCCAGGGATGGGCTGTGTGCAGGGCAGTGCCAGTTGTTCAGTCTCAGACAGAAGGATCCTCATTTACACAATCAGACAAAAGCATAATCAACCCCACTCTGATTAATTGCAGTGGAAATGGTAAGGAGCTATCAGTGCAGCAGCCAAGAGAGCTTAAAACTAAATATATCTTGGAGGGAAGGGGAGAGAGGTTGAGTCTTTGGAAGCACTTTTGTAAGACAGAACTGGAATTTAGCAAAAGTTTTACTCCTCTCTCTTCACTCCCCCAGCCTGCACAGTGAAACTGGAGTTCCTGCTTTCCCTCTCAGAATAAAAGTGCCGCTCGCCTCCATGGGATGAACAGCTGGGTCCATCCTGCTATCGCATCCCTGTCTTTCCTCACCGTGTTAAAATTAGCATTGCTGTGATCAGGTGGCCATGGAGGAAATGCTCACCCACCGCCTGCTAGGGCGGTTCTGTGCTGCTCAGTGCCACTCAGCACCTGCCTCCCAGTGCTGGGCTGCTCCTGGCACCCGCACCTTCCGCCGCCAGAAAGGCAGAAGGGGCTCTGCAGACTGAAATAGCAGAGCGAGTCTGAGCTGAGGGAGATGATTCAATGAGGTATTTCAGGCACATTTTTACTAAGGCAGCCAGACTTCTCCAGGGAAGACATTTTTAGTGGGCTGAGCCCCACAGTGCTGATCCACTAGGCATAGGAGCTGCCAGCACAGGAAATCTGCAGAGTAAAAGTACCCTGAAGATGCAGCCAGACAAGATGTCAAGTGCACGTCAGAGAACAGCTTCCTGTATATTCGGGCTCTAGTAACTTTCCAGAGCACGTTTTCTCCGGCAAATTTTGCAGTGAGTCCATGCAGCCCTTCCTGACTTATCCTGACAAATGCCTCATTTCTGGTTTAACAGCAAATGGAAATCGACTACGCCAGCACTGACGTTGGCCTTCAAGGTCCCCAGAAACAATGTGGGACAAATCACAGGAAACAGCAACACACGTGCACACACACACACACATGATTTAACAGAGATTCATCAAGGATGCATAAAACCTGAAATAGTTTCATTAAGGCTGGAAAACGAAACTCTACTGATCAGCTTCAGGCATCTTATTACACAGTGGAAGAAAATTCCAGTAAGAAAATGTTTTAAGCACACATAAATCCCCAAAACTTATCCTTGGAAGAATGAGCCACCTAGAGTCACCATAAATATGAGGATGTGGGAAAGGAGGCAAATGAAGGGGGTTGGGGGCTGGGGGCTGGATTATTATTTTTTTAATTTGCATTCAACAAGAGAAAGATTTATGCATGAGATGCAAATTGCTATGCGTTATTTACACATCTGAAGAAAAACAAATCTTGAATGTAAATGCTTAGAGGGCATATTTTTAAATATGAAAGTGGTAAAATTATTATAATGTTTATAACTCCCACACTGCTAAAAAGACATTAAATTTGGGGAAAATTAGCCCTTTTATTTAAATTACAGAGTTCTCACCAAATATTAGGGCAGAAATCAAGTATAAACATCAATGTTTCCATTCTTGAGAGTCTTTCAAAGTCATTTAGTCACCTTGCAGTAGGGCCTACGCAGAATCTCCCAGTGGGCTACCAGCCACAGCAGGCAACCATCACCAAGAACATTTATTTTTCCATTGTGAAATACGTATGTCTTTAGCAGACAAAGAAACAGAAACATCTTCACAAAAACAAATCCATTCCTTGAGCAGTCTAGCTTGGGTGGTGGGATGTCTGCAACTTGCAGTTGACTACTCCTAAGAAAGAGGCAAATAGCACTGGAGCCTGCAGAGAAAGAATAAACCAAACTGAAAGATCAGGAAGAACGAACTGAGAATGAGAACAAGATGAGCTGAGTTCGCTCTGAAAAAATTAACAGATTGCTGTTATCCTAGCACTGCTCAGTCTTTCATGTATTCACTTCTGGAGGGGGAAAAGCTATAATTCCTGTTTTTGCAAGAGAAAAGTGAAGGTAAAAAGACCTGGATTATATAACCAATTTGCATGCTTGACTCATGTCAGCTTCTAAAAATCTTTGATTTTCAGCACTTCATACTCATTAAAAAGCAAAGGAACTTAGGTGTCTTCACATCCCTGCCACTTTTGGAAGAAAACAGCCTGCAGCACTGCAGACCTGAGTGGCTCAAAAGTCATGAGACTGGACTCTACAAGATGAAAACCAGTCACAGAATTAATGTTTTAGCTTACTTTTTTGACATGAGAACCAGATAGGGGCTACCCTTTTCGTTCAGACATCCTGTGTAGGCAGACCTCAGAGACATTTTTGTTTACTCACAGCTCATCTCTCCAGTGCGAATGCTACAGCAAAACCTGAGTCCACCAAAACCACGGTTCTCGTAACACAGGGAACTGATTGCCTATGGTGATTGTAGGTGCCTCAGCTCATGGCACTGCATTCACGCAGAATTTAGTGGAAGTCTAGGCAGCATCCAGAAGAAAAAGGAACTTTACAAACATTCATTTCATAACCAAGGCTAAAACTTCCCATAAAACACCCAACATTTGCCAAAGTGTTTAGGGAGGAAGTGAGAGACATTCCTTACCAATTTAATCAGGCCAGGGAATTTCTAGTCTGATTAAGAGTGGTCGAAACTAAGGAAAACCCATTAGTCAAGACTGCTTCTTTTTTAAATGTCAGTTCTTAAGCATGCTGAAAACAAGGGAGAAGACGTTCACTTTTGCAGCCAAAGACTCGGAGTAAGTTTTTGTGGTTGTGGTTTTTATGGCTATCCACATGGCTAATTTACATCAGGTTTTTGTTGATCTTTTAATATTTATGTCCAGATGCCACTGTAAGCATCCAGATGTTTTTTACACAGACATCAAAAATGTTTGCATAGCAAGTACCAAAAAAAAAGTTTTGAGGCATTTTCAAATAACTAAGAATGATAAAAGATACAGTAGCTTTTTTTCATTTTTTTGTGGGTTTTTGTTGTTATTGTTTCCTTTTTCCTTCATTTTTTCATTTATTTTTGTATTTCCATACAGATCATTGGTTAACCAAGAGTGGAACCCAACTCACCTGCTTTGAGTGAACAACTTACATGCTACCTTGGAAAATTTTACATTTCTGATGCCAGATGATTCCTGTATTTTCTAGCAAATGGAAATAAGGTGTATTTGCAGGTCTCTTGAGGGTGATCTATCTCTATAGTCTCATCATCCCTTCTGTGTCCATTGACCATATAAAACTAGGTATTCCAGAGGTTCAAGCCACAGATATTCATCTGCTGTAGAGAAGAGAATGATGTTGATGTGACTGCTGCACCTGGGGTCATTCCTGAAGCACTGGGGCTCTGCCTTCTCATCTGGTGTGTCACAGCCCAGCCCCTCGGGAGACTTTGCAGACACCCCTGGGGAGCAAGACGAGAATTGCTGCCCTTCCACCAGAATTGTGGTGCAGGGACATGGGCCTCTTTCAGCCCAGCAGCTGCTTCTCAGCATGAATACACAACTAAAACAGATCCATTGGAGCATATTTAGGCTAATTAGGGAATTAGCTAACGCATGCAAGTGTCTGCAGGGAAAAGACTCCTGGGAAGTCAGTGTGGACTGCAGATAGATCTTACAGGTGAGGAGTCAGTGGACTTAAACCCATCACAAGTTATCTGTGCTCTGGCAATTATGAGACAACTTCATGCTTTCCTAGTTGTTTTTTTTTTTTTTTTTTTTTTTCTGTATTCTTTTGGGGAAGAAAAAACAAACAAACCCTGAAAACAAACATAATCCAAATGCCAAAAATGGAAAAAAAGAAAGTCTTTCTTAATTTTGATAATGACATCATATGATCAGAACCACACAGTGAAAAGAAGAGATATGTTGATTAAGAGTGTGAAGATGACAGAGTGATTTCTTTAGCACCAGTGCTCAAAGTGGCAGTCTGGCTGAGAAGTCCAATTGTTTGTAGAAGAGAAAAGAGGCACACTCATTCTTGGCACACTGCTGCAATAAATATTTAGTCCCATGAATAATCAGTGAGAGTTTTGTCAGTGAGTTCAGTGGGGCCAAGATTTCCTTTGGCTTTGGCCAGGCCAGTGGCAGCAGCCATCCACATGCCCCTGTGAATGACATGTCCCTGAGTTTGCCCATAGAGCTCTGCAGAAAGAAAGCTGGGTAGCAAAGATGACAGCATGAGCTATATTTGTATTTAGTCAGCTACTAGTGAAATTACGCCATAATGTACTTAGGAAAGGATTTTCTACCGAGAAACAAATGTTAAAGTGTGAGAGTGTTTGTCAATATTTTCTGTTAATTGACTAAGAGTCGGAAGTGTATATCTCCACCCCGGGCAGCAGTGTCAAGTAGAGATAGCGAACTGCTTTAAACTGGCTTGGATGCCAGAAGAAACACAGCGGTGCTATTTCAAACTACCACTCAGTTAAAACTAGCTCAGGCATCTCCCTCAGTCACTCTGTAATATGTAGTATATTCTGATGGTATAATCTGAAGAGAAATTGCAGAGAAGCAACAGCTGGGAGAACATGAAATAAATTTAAAATAACTTATCAGAAAAATATATCAGAAACTTGCTAGAAGAAATATTTCCTAGGCACATCTCAACTAAACTCCTTAGCACAAGAAATATATAAAAAGAAAAAAGAAAAAAAAAATCATCTGATTAGCATCATGAAATCCAAGCAGCCGTTATTCAGCATCGTTACTGTCAAATGACTTCAGGAGACCATAAAACCAAATACAAAGAGTCTCCAGATTCAATTTGCGACCAGAAACCACCTTTGAAAGTCCAAACAACACAACATCTGAAAGCTGTGAGTCAGATCCTCTGCTGCTGCAAATCACTATGGTTTCCTCCTCTCTAGTGGAGCAACGCTCATTTACATCAGCTCAGAAAAAGCTGCAGTGATTTGCACCACTAATCATATCCACCGGAGTAAAGGAAGTTCCTCAGCCCAGATTACAAGCTCTCCTGAGAGCGGTGATTATAGACAAGCCAGGTACCATACCCAAATTTATGGTCTGCATCTTGCAAACACAGCCGTTCCCCTGGAAGCTGTACTTAGTGTAGCCACAGCCAACACTGGTTGTGAAACTCCATTTTATGATCCTCAGCAATAGAATCCACCATTATGCCATTCACCTTTCTTTGCTTGGCATTTGCTGATGACTAGTCCTGAGTCAAAATGACTTCTTTTTTCCCATATAAACAGATAGTAGCGAGGTGCAGTTATGCCTCTGTTCATTACAATTATTTTTTTTATCTCATCTTGCAACTTCAGGCTTTGATCGCTGTCAGAGACTGATTAATGAGCAAGATGGTCTTTTCATGTCCTCCAGAAAGGCAGTTCTTATGACTCTTTTCCACTGGTGATATCTGTTTGTATGCTACCCTAAGGGCCTATTTCTGTAGTGGGTAAGAGATATGGTCCTGGAAATCTTCATATGGGAAGGAAGACAAATACATGGCTGTGCATAGCTAATCTGTCCTCTTAATCCCAACGTACCATGGCAAGCAGTGCTAGAAAAAGGCTCATATGAAGGGCATGTGCATGTGCGGGAAGCCTGTAAAATCATGAGAATGGTTCATTTAGTAATGGTCTCTTCCTTTGTTTTATATTGCTCCTGATATAGAAAAGGTTTTAGCAACAAAAAATAAGTTGTGTTGGAGCATCAGTAACTTCATGATTGAAGTGACTGAAGTTACTTTAAATAAAGAACATGAAGGAGGCAAGGGGTCATCTGCCTTTATGAATCAAGATCACCCCAACCCTTCCTCCCCGAATGGGGTGGGTGGTAATAAAAGAGGCAGAGGCTTACATGGAATACAGTGCTAAAGTTGCCTGTAGAGCCACATGAAAGAAGGGACTCACATTGTTAGGTTGCAGGTGAGAATAAGGTCTTCTTTGATCACAAAGCCAGGCAGGAGAAATATATCCTAACCTGCTCCATAACAGTGGAGTGTCTCTCTTCTCTGCTGTGACCCTCAGGACAAGTTCAGCTGTGTCTTGCACTTGGGGTTCAGGCATGGGAGAGGGACCACGGTGCAGTGCCGTGCAAATGTGTGAGGTAAAGACTAGGACACAAGTGATCAAGAGGAAAGGGACTGCAGAGCCCTCTGTTCCAGTACTGTGTGCTTATTTTCTGACAGGTAGTAAAAAGCATTTAAAAACTTCCAAACAGAAGAAAAAAAAAAATGGGGTGAAAACTTTAATTACAGATAGTGGCATAAAACTTGGGGCACACCGTCAGCCTTTTTCTACCAGGTAGTAACTTAACTGGCTGTTTTTAAAACCTGCTGCCTTGCCCTGTTAGACTCAATATCTGTCACATGATTAATGTGTTTGTGTCCTATTAACTGCTGTGTTATAGGAGTTGCTGCATTCACCACCCGCCCTTCTCCAGCCTCTTTTGTGGAAACCCAGCTGAAATCATGCTGCTCTGACTGGAGGGTATCTCACCTTCTGACAAAGCATCATAAGGAGCAAAGAACTACTGTTTCTCAGTGATCCAGCCCATAAATCAATCCTCATGTTTCTTTGCAAGGATGGAATGAGATTCCACAAGTGTTCTCTGCTTTTGTATTCAAAAGACCGGCTGTGTCCTCGGAAAAAAAGAGAAAGGAGGAAAAAAAAAAAAGAACCAGGGGTAGCTAAAACATTCCAGAGCCTGACTGATCTTATCAGGACCTCCCTTGCTGCAACAAGAATATGAGACTGTCAAAAATTGCCACCTTTATCTGATGGGTGGTCCCACCAACTGCTCTGTTATCGGAGCCCAACTGCACAAGGAAAGCAGGATGTGGCATGACCTTGGTATCCCAGCACCTGGCCTCAGTATCTAATCCGTCAGATGTCTCACTGAAGCTGTCTTGGGATGCTGTACATGCCCCCTCTGGCATCAAGTCATTCAAAAGATATTTGCTTCACACTTGTGTTAACCCACCAGCACACACAGAGTACATGATGATGCATCACTGCCCTGCCTGCTAGTGCAGTGTTAAAACTTGAGTTTTAAGGTGTTTTTCTGCAAAGCTTTGTCAGCCCTTCCCCTGGAAAGCTTGCTTTGCAGGACTGTGAGCCAGCCAGCAACAATTCAGCATCCAAATTTGGCCTGCAAATTCATTTAATTGGTTTTCCATGTTTTAAACAAGCTATACATGTCTGTTAGTGTAGTTAATATTACCTAAGAATACCACACCATAGGCACTGCCTCATAGCCAGTACAAAGGAGAAAATGAGTGCTACTGTTACAAATAATTATTGCCATCTCTTCTGCCTGCTTGACCCTTTGCAGAGGTTGAGAAAGCTCCTACTGAAAGAATACAGTCAATGCCATAGCTCTGTGCTGCCTGGTTCTACAGGTGTGGTACAAATAGCGTGCTGAAGGAGGAGCTTGTGCTCATAGCGCCTGAGATCATCAGGCAAGCAAGAGAAAAGGCTGCAAAATGTGAAACCAAAAGCATGGAGAAATTAACCATCCAGGGAAGATCAGAGTGCTATAATATGTCATTTCTGAAAAAGATGTAGAATTTCTGTTTCAATATTATGGCTTTTCATTCCTTTATATGGGCACATTTATTATACATATTTTTTAGAGGGATGAATTTAGAATTAGAATCAAACGTTTTGATTCCGTTAAGCAAAAGCCTTTGATATGACCCCAAGTTTCCCTGGGAATTACCAGCTTTTTAAAAAATTATTACTATTTTTTTTACCAGAAGATATTCTGAAACTTCAAATTTTTTTCACAAGCAGCAACTGATTTGTCTACTACATGTGCTACATGCAGTGACTGCCAATGGAGGTCTTAGATATGCTCTTCCCACACATTAACCAGGGACAAATTCTAGTATTTCCATTCACAGAAACCATCAGAAAAGGATAGAAGTTCATTGCAGGAAATGTCTCTCATGAGCTCTGTGAGTAGGGGTTTACCTGTGCTCTGAATAGGTGTTGGCAATTATCAAGCAAACTGACAAACCAGTGCCAAGTCTTGGTTTGTTGTTGCTGTTCATATATTTCAAGACATTGAATTCCCCAATGTCTGTGACAACTCTTTGGCATGTAAGTCTTGAATTTCAGTCTTTGCAGAAGCTGCACATTTTATTTTCAATGCCAATATTCCCCACCCCCCTCTAAATAATAGTAAAAATAAAGATAGAAGGAAGATGTACAAGAATTTCCTATATTTTTTTATTCCTTTTCTGTTAACAAAGGCCTTTGTTTCCTCTTGTGAAACCGACCAGAGTGATAGAGCTTGCTCTCTCCTAAAGTCAGTTCTAAACATTGTTAAGGGAGGGCAGAGCACAGGAATCATTACTGTATTTATTTATTTTTCCCAAATAAAATATTTAATATGTTTGGGCTCTATCTGTCTACAAAAAGAACACACTGGGTGTGACAATACTTGTGGCTTGGAATAGTAAACCTGTCAAGGAGCATTGCCCGCTGCCCACCACCCACATGCACATCCCACCCCCTGTAGAGCATTCCTGCACTTGTGAGGACATTGCAGCAAATTCCAGTCCAAATAAAGCTGTGGAAGAGCAGATGAACAATTATACCTCAATGCACACAGATGCATACACACAAAAATATCCCCTTATCAAGGCCAAGATAATAAACATGAGAATGCAGCCAAGTGCATCTTAGTCGATTGACAGTACATAACAGATTGCCTAGTATATTCTTTGGGAGAAGAAGAACATACAATTAAATAAAACTTGTTATTAAAAGCACACTCCCCCCTGAAAATAGATGTCAAACCTTGACTAGACAAATGTGGTATTTCAGGTGGAAAATTGAACGGACTTAATAGGAGTAATATGAACAGTTGGTCCTGGAAGAGCTTATAAACTGTAAATATTACTCACTGCAGATGCTAACACAATGATGAATATATCAAAATATTAGTATCAAAAGGCTGCTGGAATATATTTGCAACGTTGTGTAAAGCGTGAAGGGAGGTATCTGTCCTTCCCATGGCTTTACATTAATCTCTGGGTACTGGCTGATAGCAGGGGCCACAAGCACTATAATTAGATTTAGAAAATGTATATTGGGAGGAGGAAATGGAATAATTAAGGTAAGCTATCAGATGCCTGTCCTTATCCTTTTTAAACAAGCCAGAAATATACCCTGCTCTCGTTCAGCATGCAACCTTCAAGGGGAAAGGTGTCAGACACTGTAATTGGTAGAACTTGAATGCTGCTATACTGGTGTCCCTTTTTTAAGGAAACCTATTTTCCACACCAAAATTGATCCGGCAAGGTTGTTATCTCATAATGCACACCTAGAGAGGCACTGTGAGGCCTGAGGGTAGAGAATAGCAAAGCACTTAACAGCTTTGGCTGTGCAGCCTGCAGTGCTGCATCTTGTCTTGGGGAACTTAACTGCCAAGACACACGTGCGTTACATGGTAAAATGCATGTATATCTATGTAGAGGGTTTGGCTTTTGCTTTAAAACACAAGGGTGAGGCAGTGAAAACATGCTAATGATATGGCGCCCAGAGGGTCTGACAGCTGAGTGGGATGAGCTTGTGCTGCTCCTTCTCTGGGTGCTCAAAATCAGGAGAGCCCATCCCCTAGCACCTATGAAGGGCGCAATGGCTTCCTCTTAATTGGCCTTCTTTCATTAAGCAGCCAAGAAGAGTTAGGGAGCTTAAGCAAACACACATGCAAAAAAAGAATATTTTTGGTGTAGAAAATCATTTGACATTATTCTTAAATATTTAAAGGACACTGTCTGCTGGTTTGGAAATCCAGTGAATAATTTAGTAGTGTTTGACAGAATCTCTTTGGGTCAATTATTCAGTAAGTGGATTAATACATTCTGACTGAAACAAAGCACATTGGGTTTTGGCGGGCATATCTTGTTACATCACAAATTCCGTGTCACATTACACTGCAGAGAATGCCAGCACAATCAAATGGCGCAACTTGACTTCAACAACGCAATCAGAGTAACTTCCAAATATTTTTTTATAAGTTTCCTGTTCCTGGCTATGTCTCTACGTGGTCTGTATATATTTATCCATCTAAAAAGGAAAATAACACAGTCAGGGATCGGATCAACTTCTAAAAAACATCCAGATGGAAACTGCCAGCAACTCTTGACCTCATTATAACCCGAAGTATCTTATCTATACCAAACACTTTAATTTTAGAATAGCATCTTCAAAGCCCCAGGGGAAGAGAGAGAGCATCTCTTGATGCTTGACAGCAATTCTCTAACACTGACATGGTCCAAAAGAGATATTCTTATCAAATCCTTCTGAAGAAAGCAGCTGTAATATAGGATCTCAAGGGCAATGAAGATACAATACAGGTTAAAAAAAAAAAAAAAAATCCTTGGGATTCCAAGAGATATGTAGAAGACTTCAGAGACAGCAGCTGTCTCACACCAGAATTAGTCTTCTAGATAAAACTGGAATGGAGGTTCCTGCTGATGTTTCAAATCATCAGGGGTTACACCTCCTTCTCCTGGCTTTCTACTTTCCATTCTTTCCCAACATGCTGTGAGAAACAGGTGGGACTTCCTTCTGAAGTCCTGGATTGCAAAAGACTGGGATTGAGACTGGGGAGTTGGGGGGCAGAAAGATTATAAATTTAGCAAAACTAATTAAAATTTGGAATTTCTACTTAGTGTAATTCTCAGATTCTTTAATTTTACTTCCTCTGGAATGAGATAAAAAGTCAATAATCTCGTAACTTTACTGTGAAAGAAAATACTCCGAAAGCAATTCTATGTTTATGCATTTTTTATAATTACAGTATGAATATTGCAAGACAGTGTAAAACTGAAAATCATGCTGTGGAGGACAAATACCCAATTTTATGGGAGTGATCTGAGCATAATATGATATTTACATCATTAAAGTGAGATATTTCAGCAAAAAGTTTCCTTTCTCCATAGTCAGCATTTTCTGATCAAAATGTTTTACCAGCTCAAAATTATAAAGACAGATGTGCAAATTGCTTCTGAAGGTCTCAGCAAAACCGGAATAAAAAGCACAAGGAAAAATGAAAGGTGCCTCTTCCTCTACTCGCACAGCAGAGATGCCAAGGCCTTTCTTATATGGTGTAAAAGTGCAGGACCTCTGAAATGAAGAGAGTTGCACCCTTGTATGCTCACTGCCAGCCAGAAGAAAATGCCATTCTCTGAGTTAAACAAAATTTTCCATGCAGCTCTGCTAGGATTGTCACCTGGCTTTGTCCTGTGGCCACTTCAACATAGCAAAAAGCACGTCTGGAAAGAAAAGGTGAGTTTTCTTCTGAGCATTTCTTAAAGATGACTCAAAAGGCATTTTTTCTTAATCCATGTGTGAGTGAGATCAGATATGATGCCAGGATAAAGCCTCAGAGTTGTAAAGGTGAACTGTGAGTCCCAGGAGGTTTTGTTCAGACCAGGATGGAAAAGTTCCCATGCTCATGAGCATCTCCTTTGGGCTACCTGAACAACTCCTATCCCTGAAGAGCTGTGGGACAGCCAGCCTGCTCCAGGTCCCAGCACAAGGCCTGTGCTCCTGCCTGCAGTCCTGCCACCCAGAACCAGAAGGCTCTTACTGTGGTCAAATTTTCTTACCCTTTTTATTGTACTTTATGTTAGGGATCATAGTACAAGCCATGGTGATGCTTCGTATGTGTCATAGTAGACACTCAGAGCAGCATTTCCCCATCCTGTTGACTGGAAAATGGAGGCAAAAGAAAAGTGAGTGAGCTAAGAGCTTAGTGGTTGCAGCACCAGTCCAAAAGGCTTTTTTTGTGTGCAAAGCTGGCAGCACAGAGCCTCAGACCTGCGCTGGCAGGCTACAGAGCCCCACCAAGCCAACCTCCTCTGCCCAGAGACCCAGAGTGCTCCTGTGAGGGAACCGAGGAGAAGATACTGCCCAAGTTCTTCTCCTTTAAAACATTCAGTAATAAACATTAATATTAAAAACCCTGTAACCACCTAAAACCACACCACATCTGTCTCCTATCCTTGACTTTTATGCATATAATTTTACTGTGAGTCAGCCTCATTAAGCCTAGCTGAATAATTCTAATTCTCAAGTGTTTGGAAGGTTGAGGAATGAATAAACATAGCAGAAAGCTTACAGATCCCCTTCACATTTCTAAAATTTGTACTTTCAAAGTGATTTTACCAAAAAAATTTAAAGACAATAGTGTATCAGACTGAGATGAGAAAATGTACACTGCCAAAAGCCTCTGCTTGCATGGCCCAGCCACCTCGCCTGGAAGGGGCTGTTAAAGTATGGGGAAATGCAGCTGAACAAATCGGTTTGAAATTTCCTAAATTCCATCACGTTATGCTGAAAGGAGATAGAAATTCATTTCACAGAGGGTTAAATATATATACATACCTAAATGCCTATTTGTTTGTATATATATTTGGAACATACTGTAGGCATCACGTGGACACAGCAGAGCGCCAGAGGAGCTGCACCGCTCCCAGGGCGATGCCACCAGCAGGTGTCATTGTGAGGTAGCACTGAGGGCACAGGGTATGTTGTTCCCCTCAGCCCCGATGGAAGAAAACAGGCTGGGGGTGATAGGGAGGAGAGGGGACAGAGCTCAGAGGACTTGTGCGGGGCCTGCAGGATTGTCCAGGGGAGTAAACCTTGTCACTATCTGCATTAAAAGAAAGCCTAAAAAATTGCTCTGGACTCTGCCCCAAAGTGAATGCTTTGCCTTGG